>NC_069451.1:33412984-33505106 GCF_026875155.1 Cherax quadricarinatus | reverse complement strand
AAATGCCTCAAATGAGTAGTGGAAGTTTTAGCAGTAAAGGTCGAAACCCAAAACCTAGTATGTGGTTCTAAAGCCCCGGGATGCCACCCAGAAATTCCCGGGAAAACCGTTTAAAAATTGCCCACTGTCGGAAAAAATTTCCAGCTCCTGCACCCAAATCTTTTTGGGGGATTTTCAAACTTAAGGCCCCTAAAATGGGGGAAATATAGCAAATAAATGTTGCTTAATAACACCAGGGCAGCCTGAGAAAACTGCACGGGATTTTACCGGAGAGATTTTCGGGGGTCAACGCCCCCCGGCCCGGTCGGGACCGGGCCTCCGGTGGATCAGAGCCTGATAACCCGGGCTTTGCTGCTGGCGCACGCAAGCCAATACGACCCACAGCCCGGCGATCGGGAACTGACTTTAGTGCTTGTCCAGTGCCAGCTTGAAGACTCCCAGGGGTTTTTGGTAATCCCCCTTTGTGTGCGGGGAGGCAGTTGAAAAATTTGGGGGCCCTCTGGCCTTATTGATGGTATTTAACGCCCCTAGTGAACCCTGCTTTTTTTGGGGGGGAGGTGCATCGCTGAAAAACTTTTGCTTTCGTAGTGAGGATTTTCGTGTCAAGTTGGTACATCCCTCTGGATTTTCCAGGTGTATAAAATCTGTATCTCTCCCTCCTGCTTCCGGGGAAACAGGTTTAGGAACCTAAGCCTCCAGTAATTGAGGTGTTTTTTCCCCGTTATGCGCCCCCCGGAAAGTTCTCTTACATTTTCGGGCGGAAATTTCACCTGCCGAAAGGTGCTTTTATGTGCAGCAAATTCCACCTAATAGAACAAGTGACCTGAAGGTGTCATCAGGGGTTTGGCCCCCCTATTTTTGAAGGTTCTCATTATCCCCTGTCATTTTTTAGCAGATGGATTGTACAATGTTTTGGTCCCTTTAAGGTAGATCCTCCCAGACACTCCAGGGCTTTGACGTTGGGTTTCGCTCTATTTTGTGGCCAAATTGTTTTGTACTCTGATAAATTTTAAATTTCCCCATGTTTTCCATATCTGAGTAATTGAAATTTCCCCATCGGTTTTTAACTTCATATTGTTTTCTGCACCCACTGAAAGTTTGGTTGTGTCCGCCTGGGCCTTTCATGTCTCAAGGAAGACACTGTCTTCAATTTGGGTGCATCTCAAAGGAAGACACGGGCTGTGGTGACAACCTTGTCTTTCGGTATGGGATGAGGAACAAGATGGAGAGAGTACGTGCCTTGGGAACAGAGCTTTTCACCTAGCTGCCCCCGGCTTCCTTTGACGACCTCTCTGTTCTTTTGTGAGGAATTATATCCATCGACCGACTTTTCCCGTTTTTCCTTTAGCACCATTTTGGGCGCTATACGCCTGGTCACACTTGTCGAAGGCTTTTGCAAAGTCTGAATATTACATCTGCAAATTTTTTTTGTCTTCTAGTGCATTTTGGACCTTTTCGTAGTGTCCAATAGTTAGACAGAGAGGAGCGACCGTTTTTTAAACCCTTTGCCCTAGGTTGTGTAACTGATGGTTTCTAGATGGGTGGTGATCTTGCTTCTTTGGACCCTTTTAAAAAATTTTTGAATGGGATGTTAGTGCTTTGGTCTGTATTCTTTGCTGTTGCTTTACTGCCCCCCCTTGTGGAGGGGGGCTATGTCTGGTTTTTTAGTAACTTGGGACGACCCCCGTGTCCATCTCCCTCTCATAGGAGGAAAAAGGCTCGTTGGGGGGCTTTTTTGAGTTCTTGATAAACCCAGATTCCATGAGTCTGGCCCGGGGGCAGAGTGCAGGGGCAGCATTTATTGCCTTTCGAATCATTGGGCGTCGGATAACCGGGATAGTTTGTGTTAATCAAATTTTGTGGCTCCCCTCAAAAAAAAACTTTTGATCTTCGACTCTCAGTCTGGTTAGGGGTTCAAAAAACTGAGTCAACGGGACGGAGTAGCCACTCATTTCCCTTCTGCTCTTTGTAGGACCCACTTTTTAAGTAGGGCCCAAAACTGGACTTGTTTTTCGATTTTTATTTGGCATAGGAGAAAAATATTGGGTTTCTTTCGATTTTTTTATGGCTTTTTTGTTCTTCCCGCGATTCCTGACTCCTAAAGGGTTCTTTTTGCTTAATTTGATGCTTTTATTTCTCTGACCATGCTCCCTACGCATTTCAGTATATTTTACCTCTTTTTTTGCCGCATGTTATTCTTTTTCCCGTCGCCTTGTTGGGGCGCCTGTCTCTTCATTTTACATCTATCCTTCCCCTTTTTTTTTTGAGGGAAAAAGCCCTGTGCAAACATCGAGTGCCACCGAGTTAAACTTTCTTGCAAAATTTAGGTCTTTTTGCTTATATTTCCCCACTTTTTATCGGTTAGAATTGGTTTCTTTGGCCCACTTTAGTTTTTGCTATTGAAATTAATTTGGTGAATGCTCCCTCGTGACTAGTCTCATTTGTGGGCTGGGGGTCCAGCATACATTTCTGAACCTCAATTATGTTGGATCTTTATATTGTTTTTGATATGGTGACATTTCTTATCAGATCATCATTGTTAGTGAAGATGAGGTCTAGTGTATTCTCCAGTCTAGTTCTAGGTAGTAGGTTGGTAGACAGCAACCGCCCAGGGAGGTACTACCGTCCTGCCAAGTGAGTGTAAAACGGAAACCTGTAATTGTTTTACATACTGGTAGGATTGCTGGTGTCCATTTTTCTGTCTCATACACATGCAAGATTTCAGGTACGTCCTGCTACTTCTACTTACAATTAGGTCACACTACATATACATGTACAAGCATATATATACACACCCCTTTGGGTTTTCTTCTATTTTCTTTCTAGTTCTTGTTCTTGTTTATTTGCTCTTACCTCAAGGAGGCCTGGTCACAGACCGGGCCGCGGGGGCGTTGACCCCCGGAACTCTCTCCAGGTAAACTCCAGGTAGTAGGCTCTATTATTTGCTGGTTTAAATTGAATTTTGTGCAGAGATTTAAAAGCTCGTGTGAGTGTGAGTTTTCATCAGAGCTGCCTCCTGGTGTTATTACTGCAGCAATATTATTTGCTATATTCCTCCATTTTAGGTGCCTTAAGTTGAAATCCCCCAGGAACAAGATGTTGGGTGCAGGAGCTGGAAGATTTTCCAGACAGTGGTCAATTTTTAAAAGCTGTTCCTGGAATTGCTGGGATGTTGCATCCAGAGGCTTGTAGACTACCACAATGACTAGGTTTGGTTCTCGACCTTTACTGCTAAAACTTACACTACATCATTTGAGGTATTAAGCAGTTCTGTGCAAACAAGTGACTCTGCAATGTACAGGCCAACCCCCTCCTTTTGCCTGTTCACTCTGTCACATCTGTATAGGTTGTAACCTGGGATCCATATTTCGTTGTCCAAGTGATCCTTTATGTGGGTCTCAGTGAAAGCCGCGAACATTGCCTTTGCCTCTGCAAGCAGTCCACGGATGAAAGGTATTTTGTTGTTTGTTGCTGGCTTTAGACCCTGTATATTTGCAAAGAAGAATGTTATCGGACTGGTGGTATTGTTGGTACTAAGGGGGGAATTTTTTTCCGGCATTAGTATCTGTATCTGTTGGTTTGGAGTGGAGGCCATCGACTGTGGTTCCACTCCAGGAATGACTGGATTTGGTGTACGATTTCTGCCATTTCCCGCCAGTTTTTTTTCCTTCCTGGCACTAAAAAACCTCTCCCTCTTGAGTGGCTGTGGATACCCAGGTTTTCCCATGGCCTGGATGTTTTGTATCTTTTGTCCCCTTTAGATGGTATGCCTGGCAATTTAAGTTATAGCACAGTCTTTCCTGTACTGAAGAGGTACACAGTTCAGGGTGAAAAAGCTTACAGGAAGGGAGTTTGCATTTTCCTGTTGTCATAATGGGCATGGCATTTTCTATGGTGGTCATAGTTGCACGTCCCATCTGTTTTTCCAGATTTCCCATGCCAGCAGATTCCAAGTGCATAGTATGTGCACAGGCTTGGTTTCCGTTTGCCTTGGGTTTCTGTGACTGTATTCCCTGTTGGTGCATGTTTCCCTTTCTTACTTCTATCCTCCCTAGCACCAACATGGAGCTCCCACCAGTTGTTTTTGGTAATATATCCTCACTATTGCTAGTGGAGTCCTCTTGTTTGCTATTTCCTGTGGTATTTCTAGTTTGCAATATTGGTTTTATCTTATCTTTGACTACACTTGTTTCCCTACTAATGGCTCCTGTCCCCTATGAGGTCATTTATATGTATTCCTTCCTGCGTATATTCCCGACTACCTGGACAAAATCTCCACTTCACCATTACTGTCTCCCAGGACAGCATCTCCAGCTTCACCATTACTGTCTCCCAGACAGCACCTCCAGCTTCACCATTACTGTCTCCCAGGACAGCACCTCCAGCTTCACCATTACTGTCTCCCAGGACAGCACCTCCAGCTTCACCATTACTGTCTCCCAGGACAGCACCTCCAGCTTCACCATTACTGTCTCCCAGGACAGCACCTCCAGCTTCACCATTACTGTCTCCCAGGACAGCACTATCAGCCCCACATTTACTGACTACCAGGACTTCATCTCCAGCCTTACAGTTTCTGACTACATGGCCAGTATCAAGGGCAGTACCATACAGCCCAGACTTTTTATGTTCCCATCTGTTGTAGAAAGCTTCCAGGTTGTCTATGAAAGCAGCTTTGATATTGTCCTCTTTTAATACCCTTGTGATTTTAGTCCACAGATTTATCTCATTTGGGCATACCTTAAAACATTTCCCTGTTTTAACACTGCTTGTAGCTAGTTCTTGGATATCTGCACAAGGGGCGTGACACCAATTTCCACACAAATGACAATTTATCCATGTGGAAGCCCGTTTGTTTGACTGACCACAGACTACACACAGCTTCATAATGATTTGAATGGTTGGTTTACTGCAATTCTACTAGCAACGTCATGAATATTCTATTAATAACCTCCTTAAATGAAGCTCTATCTATTTGTGTTTCTGTTTCTAACTGTTTTTGTATATTGGACAGCTTACCGTGCACGTTCTGATATATATTTAATGTTTGTGTTCATAAGGGCACCTACAAACCCATCCGTTTACAGTCTACTTTATTGTCCAACGAAACCGTTTGAAACCAGTCAAGGGTTCGGACCAGTCAAGGGTTCGGACCAGTCAAGGGTTCGGACCAGTCGATCTGATCTGATCAGTGGGTCGCTTATTTAAAACATACTGGTCGGTGATTTTGGCTAACACATGAAGGATCTACTGGAAATTATCTACCCGAGTACAAAATTCAATTTAAACCTGCAAATAATAGAGCCTACTAGACACTAGACCTCATCTTCACTAACAATGATGATCTGATAAGAAATGTCACCATATCAAAAACAATATACTCAGATCACAACATAATTGAGGTTCAGACATGTATGCGTGGAGCCCCAGACCGACATAATGAGACTAGTCACGAGGGAGCATTCACCAAATTCAACTTCAATAACAAAAACATAAAGTGGGACCAAGTAAACCAAGTCCTAACCGATATAAGCTGGGAAGATATACTAAGCAACACAGACCCCAACGTATGCCTAGAACAGATTAACTTAGTGGCACTCGTTGTATGCACAAGGCTTATTCCTCTAAGAAAAAGGAGGAGTAGATGTGAAATAGAAAGAGACAGGCGATCCCTTTACAGGCGACGGAAATGAATAACAGAGCGGCTAAAAGAGGTCAATATATCTGAAATGCGTAGGGAGACACTGGTCAGAGAAATAGCAAACATCGAACTCAAGCTAAAGGAATCTTATAGGAGTCAGGAATCGTGGGAAGAACTAAAAGCCATAAATGAAATCGAAAGAAACCTATGCCAAATCAAAGTCGAGAACAACATCCAGTATTGGGCCCCTACTTAAACAAGATGGGTCCTACACAGATGACAACAAGGAAATGAGTGAGCTACTCAAGTCCCAATATGACTCAGTTTTTAGCAAGCCGCTAACCAGACTGAGAGTCGAAGATCAAAATGAATTTTTTATGAGAGAGCCACAAAATTTGGTTAACGCAAGCCTATCCGATGTTATCCTGACGCCAAATGACTTCGAACAGGCGATAAATGACATGCCCATGCACTCTGCCCCAGGGCCAGACTCATGGAACTCCGTGTTCATCAAGAACTGCAGGAAGCCCCGATCACGAGCCTTTTCCATCCTATGGAGAGGGAGCATGGACACGGGGGTCGTCCCACAGTTTCTAAAAACAACAGACATAGCCCCACTCCACAAAGGGGGCAGTAAAACAACAGCAAAGAACTTCAGACCGATAGCACTAACATCCCATATCATGAAAATCTTTGAAAAGGTCCTAAGAAGCAAGATCACCACCCATCTAGAAACCAATCAGTTACACAACCCAGGGCAACATGGGTTTAGAAAAGGTCGCTCCTGTCTGTCTCAACTATTGGATCACTACGACAAGGTCCTAAATGCACTAGAAGATAAAAAGAATGCAGATGTAATATATACAGACTTTGCAAAAGCCTTCGACAAGTGTGACCATGGCGTAATAGCGCACAAAATGCGTGCTAAAGGAATAACAGGAAAAGACGGTCGATGGATCTATAATTTCATCACTAACAGAACACAGAGAGTAGTCGTCAACAGAGTAAAGTCCGAGGCAGCTAAGGTGAAAAACTCTGTTGAACAATTACTCACATATGGTAAACATGAGGAAATTAAATCTTCATCAGAGTACAAAACAAATTCTGGCCACGAAATAGAGCAAAACACCAACGTCAAAGACCTGGGAGTGATTATGTCGGAGGATCTCACCTTCAAGGACCATAACATTGTATCAATCGCATCTGCTAGAAAAATGACAGGATGGATAATGAGAACCTTCAAAACTAGGGAGGCCAAGCCCATGATGACACTCTTCAGGTCACTTGTTCTATCTAGGCTGGAATATTGCTGCACTCTAACAGCACCTTTCAAGGCAGGTGAAATTGCCGACCTAGAAAATGTACAGAGAAGTTTCACGGCGCGCATAACGGAGATAAAACACCTCAATTACTGGGAGCGCTTGAGGTTTCTAAACCTGTATTCCCTGGAACGCAGGAGGGAAGATACATGATTATATACACCTGGAAAATCCTAGAGGGACTAGTACCGAACTTGCACACGAAAATCACTCACTACGAAAGCAAAAGCTTGGCAGAACGATGCACCATCCCCCCCAATGAAAAGCAAGGGGTATCACTAGCACGTTAAGAGACCATACAATAAGTGTCAGGGGCCCGAGACTGTTCAACTGCCTCCCAGCACACATAAGGGGGATTACCAACAGACCCCTGGCAGTCTTCAAGCTGGCACTGGACAAGCACCTAAAGTCAGTTCCTGATCAGCCGGGCTGTGGCTCGTACGTTGGTTTGCGTGCAGCCAGCAGCAACAGCCTGGTTGATCAGGCGCTGATCCACCAGGAAGCCTGGTCACAGACCGGGCCGCGGAGGCGTTGACCCCCGAAACTCTCTCCAGGTAAACTCCAGGTATCCGACATAGACAAGGATGTCAGCCACAGCACCGTATCTTCCTTTGCAGATGACACCCGAATCTGCATGACAGTATCTTCCATTGTAGACACTGCAAGGCTCCAGGCGGACATCAACCGAATCTTTCAGTGGGCTGCAGAAAACAATATGAAGTTCAACGTTGAGAAATTTCAATTACTCAGATATGGTAAACACGAGGAAATTAAATTTTCATCAGAGTACAAAACAAATTCTGGCCACAAAATAGAGCGAAACACCAACGTCAAAGACCTGGGAGTGATCATGTCGGAGGATCTCACCTTCAAGGACCATAACATTGTATCAATCGAATCTGCTAGAAAAATGACAGGATGGATAATGAGAACCTTCAAAACTAGGGAAGCCAAGCCCATGATGACACTCTTCAAGTCACTTTTCTATCTAGGCTGGAATATTGCTGCACACTAACAGCACATTTCAAGGCAGGTGAAATTGCTGACCTAGAAAATGTAAAGAGAACCTTCACGGCGCGCATAACGGAGATAAAACACCTCAATTACTGGAGCGCTTGAGGTTCCTGAACCTGTATTCCCTGGAACGCAGGCGGGAGAGATACATGATTATATACACCTGGAAAATCCTAGAGGGACTAGTACCGAACTTGCACACGAAAATCACCCACTACGAAAGCAAAAGACTTGGCAGACGATGCCCATCCCCCCAATGAAAAGCAGGGGTGTCACTAGTACGTTTTAAAAGACCATACAATAAGTGTCAGGGGCCCGAGACTGTTCAACTGCCTCCCAGCACACATAAGGGGGATTACCAACAGACCCCTGGCAGTCTTCAAGCTGGCACTGGACAAGCACCTAAAGTCGGTTCCTGACCAGCCGGGCTGTGGCTCGTACGTTGGTTTGCGTGCAGCCAGCAGCAACAGCCTGGTTGATCAGGCTCTGATCCACCAGGAGGCCTGGTCACAGACCGGGCTGCGGGGGCTTTGACCCCCGGAACTCTCTCCAGGTAAACTCCAGGTAACTCTACACTTCTCACAAAACACTTCTTACTCAACACTTCTCACTCAACACTTCTCACTCAACACTTCTCACTCAACACTTCTCACTCAACACTTCTCACTCAACACTTCTTCCTCAACACTTCTTCCTCAACACTTCTCACTCAACACTTCTCACTCAACACTTCTCACTCAACACTTCTCACTCAACACTTCTCACTCAACACTTCTCACTCAACACTTCTTCCTCAACACTTCTTCCTCAACACTTCTCACGCAACACTTCTCACTCAACACTTCTCACTCAACACTTCTCACTCAACACTTCTCACGCAACACTTCTCACTCAACACTTCTCACTCAACACTTCTCACTCAACACTTCTCAACTCAACACTTCTCACTCAACACTTCTTACTCAACACTTCTCACTCAACACTTCTTACTCAACACTTCTCACTCAACACTTCTCACTCAACACTTCTCACTCAACACTTCTTACTCAACACTTCTTATACTCAACACTTTTACTCAACACTTCTCACTCAACACTTCTCTACTCAACACTTCTTACTCAACACTTCTCACTCAACACTTCTTACTCAACACTTCTTACTCAAACACTTCTTACTCAACACTTCTAACACACACAACCTCTCACTCAACACTTCCCACTCAACACTTCTCACTCAACACTTCTCACGCAACACTTCTAACTCAACACTTCTCACTCAACACTTCTCACTGAACACTTCTCACTCAACACTTCTCACTCAACACTTCTCAATGAACACTTCTCACTCAACACTTCTCACTCAAACACTTCCCACTCAACACTCTCTCACTCAACACTTCTCACGCAACACTTCTAACTCAACACTTCCACTCAACACTTCTCACTGAACACTTCTCACTCAACACTTCTCACTCAACACTTCCCACTCAACACTTCTCACTCAACACTTCTCACGCAACACTTCTCACTCAACACTTCTCACTCAACACTTCTCACGCAACACTTCTCACTCAACACTTCTCACTCAACACTTCTCACTGAACACTTCTCACTCAACACTTCTCACTCAACACTTCTCACTCAACACTTCTCACTGAACACTTCTCACTCAACATTTCTCACTCAACACTTCTTACTCAACACTTCTTACTCAACACTTCTTACTCAACACTTCTCACGCAACACTTCTCACTCAACACCTTCTCACTCAACACTTCTCACTGAACACGTTCTCACTCAACACCTTCTCACTCAACACTTCTCACTCAACACTTCTCACTGAACACTTCTCACTCAACATTCTCACTCAACACTTCTTACTCGAACACTTCTTCTCAACACTTCTTACTCAACACTTCCTCACGCAACACTTCTCACTCAACACTTCTCACCTCAATACTTCTTACTCAACACTTCTTTCTCAACACTTCTCACTCAACACTTCCTCACTGCAACACTTCTCACTCAACACTTCTCACGCAACACTTCCACTCAACTACTTCTCACTCAACACTTCTCAAATCAACACTTCTTACTCAACACTTCTGACGCAACACTTCTCACTGAACACTTCACACTCAACACTTCACTCAACACTTCTCACGCAACACTTCTCACTCAACACTTCTCACTCAACACTTCTCACTCAACACTTCTCACTCAACACTTCTCACGCAACACTCTCACTCAACACTTCTCACTCAACACTTCTCACTCAACACTTCTCACTCAACACTTCTCACTCAACACTTCTTACTCAACACTTCTCACGCAACACTTCTCACTCAACACTTCTGAGTCAATACTTCTTACTCAACACTTCTTACTCAACACTTCTTACTCAACACTTCTCACTCAACACTTCTCACGCAACACTTCTCACTCAACACTTCTCACTCAACACTTCTCACTCAACACTTCTTACTCAACACTTCTTACTCAACACTTCTCACTCAACACTTCTCAGTCAACACTTCTTACTCAACACTTCTCACTTAACACTTCTCACTCAACATTTCTCATGCAACACTTCTCACTCAACACTTCTCACTCAACACTTCTCACTCAACACTTCTCACTCAACACTTCTTACTCAACACTTCTTACTCAACACTTCTCACTCAACACTTCTCAGTCAACACTTCTTACTCAACACTTCTCACTCAACACTTCTCACTCAACATTTCTCATTCAACACTTCTCACTCAACACTTCTCACTCAACACTTCTCACTCAACACTTCTCAGTCAACACTTCTTACTCAACACTTCTCACTCAACACTTCTTACGCAACACTTCTCACTCAACACTTCTCACTCAACACTTCTTACTCAACACTTCTCACGCAACACTTCTCACTCAAAACTTCTCAGTCAACACTTCTTATTCAACACTTCTCACTCGACACTTCTCACTCAACACTTCTTACTCAACACTCCTCACTCAACACTTCTCACTCAACACTTCTCACTCAACACTTCTAACTCAACACTTCTCACTCAACACTTCTCACTCGTTTGTTATCATCATCTCTTTTTCTCTTATTCTTTATTAGTGTTACTGTCCCTTATTTAATATAAAAGAGGTAAGTTATATCTAAGTACAAATGTGTCACTTTTAGCGCAGTTTCAAAAACCATCCAAGTGGCACTTTTAGCTTGGCATTGTTTAGGTGTTAATATTAGAGTCAGTTTGAAAGGTCAGCCAAGTGCACCCCGGCGACCTTCTTAAGGTAAGAACTTTTAACAAGAGATGAGTAATAAACCTTTAATGTTCGTTCATACATAAACACCAAAGGTGGCAGCATGATGGTATTCTTAAGATAACATAATATAATTTTTTCTCAATAAAAAATGTATCATTCTTAAGGTAAGATCATAGTGGCTTAGTATGCAAATGGTAATAAAACACGTCTTTATTTGTACAAGTTTTATTAGAGTAAAGGTTATCATAATACTCAAGTAAATACAAGCAGGTAAACACATCCACGTGTTCATAAACATGTATGCACTAGATTAATGTTAAAAATTTTTTTGTTTCCTAGTGTTTTGTTAGGTTATTTACAGTGTCCACAAATTAAACCTTTCTTCTGCACTTAAAATTCTTTGTGTTCTTCCCGTCACGTACATTCCTCTGTTTGCTTCCATGGGTAACGTCCTTTGTTTCCACAGATTTCTCAGTTCATCATTCAATTTTTTACCTCATCAATTCTATAGCTCAGCTGGTCTTTCGTAGACCCATCTGCTGACAAGTCCACCTCCAGTTATCTGAACACATTCACTTCCTCTACTCTCCCTCCAATCTTGTATCCAATTTTTCACTATGTTTTTCCCCTCATCACCTTACTGTTTTCAGCGTTCACTTTTAGATTCCTTTTTTTCCTTCCCCTACAAATTCTCCCAAGATCCTTTTGAACTTCTCTTTAGATTCTCCCAAAAACAGAGTGTTATCAGCAAGAAGCGAATGTGACAACTCCTCAGTTTTGTTTGTTTTTTTGACTTCTAATCCTACACCTCTTCACAACACCCGAGAATTCACTTCTCTTACAACCCCATAATTAAATATATGGAACAAACATGGTGACATCATGCATTACTAAGACCTACTTTTACTGAGAAATAATATCCCTCTCTCCTACATACCCTAATCTTAGCCTCACTGTCCTCGTAAAAACACTTTACTGCTTTCAGCAACCTACCAACTATTCCGAACACTTGCATCATCTATCATGTTGCTTCCCTGTCCACCCTTTCCAAATCCATAAGGGAAACGAAAACCTCTTTACAGTATTTAGATACCCTTATCTAAATACTGTTCACTTACGTAATTCACTGTCTACACACCCCCTACCCTTCCTAAAGCCTCCTTGTTCATTGGCCATCCTGCTCTTCGTCTTACTCTTCAGTATTCTTTATCAGATATACTCAACAGGCTTATTCCCCAAAAATTCTTACATTCTCTTTTGTCCCCTTTACCTTATTAAAAAGAAACTATACATGGTCTCTGCTAATCATTCTCCTCTTTCATACATTTACTCATAATAGCAACACTCATTCCAAAACTATATCACCATCTGCTTTTAACATTTCTGTCTTAAGCTCATCAATCCCAGCTGACTATAAGGTTGAATAGTTGAATTATTTTATAATAATTTTTATCTTTCCTTTTCCACAGGTCGTCGGCTAAGACCATTTACGAAATATCTTATTGCTTCTCTATAGTTATTAATTTGGCAATAACGTTTGTAGTTAGCAGCGTCGTCTCTGTGATGACAGGTAAGAAAACAATAAAAGATTTATGCTTCACTATACTCCTTGATAAGGTTTTATCCCTTCATAGAATCATTATGAACTTTGAATTTTAAAATCTGCAAAAATATTCAGTTGGAAAAATTAAAAACGTAATTTGCGTTTTGATGTCACGAAACATGTCATTGTTTATATCCGCATATACTTGGTTGGTAGACAGCAACCACCCAGGGAGGCGCTACCATCCTGAGGTAGAAGGTTGGTAGACAGCAACCACCCTGGGAGGCACTACCAACCTGAGGTAGAAGGTTGGTAGAGAGCAACCACCCAGGGAGGCACTACCATCCTGAGGTAGAAGGTTGGTAGACAGCAACCACCCAGGGAGGCACTACCAACCTGAGGTAGAAGGTTGGTAGACAGCAACAACCCAGGGAGGCACTACCATCCTGAGGTAGAAGGTTGGTAGACAGCAACCACCCTGAGAGGCACTACCAACCTGAGGTAGAAGGTTGGTAGACAGCAACCACCCAGGAAGGCACTACAAACCTGAGGTAGAAGGTTGGTAGACAGCGACCACCCAGGGAGGCACTACCAACCTGAGGTAGAAGGTTGGTAGACAGCAACCACCCAGGGAGGCACTACAAACCTGAGGTAGAAGGTTGGTAGACAGCAACCACCCAGGGAGGCACTACCAACCTGAGGTAGAAGGTTGGTAGACAGCAACCACCCAGGGAGGCACTACCAGCCTGAGGTAGAAGGTTGGTAGACAGCAACCACCCAGGGAGGCACTACCAACCTGAGGTAGAAGGTTGGTAGACAGCAACCACCCTGGGAGGCGCTACCATCCTGAGGTAGAAAGCTGGTAGACAGCAACCACCCGGGGAGGCACTACCATCCTGAGGTAGAAGGTTGGTAGACAGCAACCACCCAGGGAGGCGCTAACATCCTGAGGTAGAAGGTTGATAGACAGCAACCACCCTGGGAGGCACTACCAACCTCAGGTAGAAGGTTGGTAGACAGCAACCACCCAGGGAGGCGCTACCATCCTGAGGTAGAAGGTTGGTAGACAGCAACCACCCTGGGAGGCGCTACCATCCTGAGGTAGAAGGTTGGTAGACAGCAACCACCCGGGGAGGCACTACCATCCTGAGGTAGAAGGTTGGTAGACAGCATCCACCCAGGGAGGCGCTACCATCCTGAGGTAGAAGGATGGAAGACAGCAACCACCCTGGGAGGCGCTACCATCCTGAGGTAGAAGGCTGGTAGACAGCAACCACCCGGGGAGGCGCTACCATCCTGAGGTAGAAGGTTGGTAGACAGCAACCACCCAGGGAGCCGCTACCATCCTGAGGTAGAAGGCTGGTAGACAGCAACCACCCGGGGAGGCACTACCATCCTGAGGTAGAAGGCTGGTAGACAGCAACCACCCAGGGAGCCGCTACCATCCTGAGGTAGAAGGCTGGTAGACAGCAACCACCCAGGGAGCCGCTACCATCCTGAGGTAGAAGGCTGGTAGACAGCAACCACCCAGGGAGCCGCTACCATCCTGAGGTAGAAGGCTGTAGACAGCAACCACCCAGGGAGGCGCTACCATCCTGAGGTAGAAGGCTGGTAGACAGCAACCACCCAGGAGCCGCTACCATCCTGAGGTAGAAGGCTGGTAGACAGCAACCACCCAGGGAGCCGCTACCATCCTGAGGTAGAAGGCTGGTAGACAGCAACCACCCAGGGAGCCGCTACCATCCTGAGGTAGAAGGCTGGTAGACAGCAACCACCCGGGGAGACACTACCATCCTGAGGTAGAAGGTTGGTAGACAGCATCCACCCAGGGAGGCGCTACCATCCTGAGGTAGAAGGCTGGTAGACAGCAACCACCCGGGGAGGCACTACCATCCTGAGGTAGAAGATTTGTAGACAGCAACCACCCAGGGAGGCACTACCATTCTGAGGTAGAAGGTTGATAGACAGCAACCACCCAGGGAGGCACTACCAACCTGAGGTAGAAGGTTGGTAGACAGTAACCACCCAGGGAGGCACTACCATCCTGAGGTAGAAGGTTGGTAGACAGCAACCACCCGGGGAGACACTACCATCCTGAGGTAGAAGGTTGGTAGACAGCGACCACCCAGGGAGGCACTACCAACCTGAGGTAGAAGGTTGGTAGACAGCAACCACCCAGGGAGGCACTACCAACCTGAGGTAGAAGGTTGGTAGACAGCAACCACCCGGGGAGACACTACCATCCTGAGGTAGAAGGTTGGTAGACAGCAACCACCCGGGGAGACACTACCATCCTGAGGTAGAAGGTTGGTAGACAGCAACCACCCAGGGAGGCACTACCAACCTGAGGTAGAAGGTTGGTAGACAGCAACCACCCAGGGAGGCACTACCAACCTGAGGTAGAAGGTTGGTAGACAGCAACCACCCGGGGAGACACTACCATCCTGAGGTAGAAGCTTGGTAGACAGCAACCACCCGGTGAGACACTACCATCCTGAGGTAGAAGGTTGGTAGACAGCAACCACCCAGGGAGGCACTACCAACCTGAGGTAGAAGGTTGGTAGACAGCAACCACCCGGGGAGACACTACCATCCTGAGGTAGAAGGTTGGTAGACAGCCACCACCCAGGGAGACACTACCAACCTGAGGTAGAAGGTTGGTAGACAGCCACCACCCAGGGAGACACTACCATCCTGAGGTAGAAGGTTGGTAGACAGCAACCACCCAGGGAGGCACTACCAACCTGAGGTAGAAGGTTGGTAGACAGCAACCACCCGGGGAGACACTACCATCCTGAGGTAGAAGGTTGGTAGACAGCAACCACCCTGGGAGGCACTACCAACCTGAGGTAGAAGGTTGGTAGACAGCAACCACCCAGGGAGGCACTACCAACCTGAGGTAGAAGGTTGGTAGACAGCAACCACCCAGGGAGGCACTACCATCCTGAGGTAGAAGGTTGGTAGACAGCAACCACCCTGGGAGGCACTACCATCCTGAGGTAGAAGGCTGGTAGACAGCAACCACCCAGGGAGGCACTACCATCCTGAGGTAGAAGGTTGGTAGACAGCAACCACCCTGGGAGGCACTACCAACCTGAGGTAGAAGGTTGGTAGACAGCAACCACCCAGGGAGGCACTACCAACCTGAGGTAGAAGGTTGGTAGACAGCGACCACCCAGGGAGGCACTACCAACCTGAGGTAGAAGGTTGGTAGACAGCAACCACCCGGGGAGACACTACCATCCTGAGGTAGAAGGTTGGTAGACAGCAACCACCCGGGAGGCACTACCATCCTGAGGTAGAAGGCTGGTAGACAGCAACCACCCTGGGAGGCACTACCATCCTGAGGTAGAAGGTTGGTAGACAGCAACCACCCAGGGAGGCACTACCAAGCTGAGGTAGAAGGTTGGTAGACAGCGACCTCCCAGGGAGGCACTACCAACCTGAGGTAGAAGGTTGGTAGACAGCAACCACCCAGGGAGGCAATACCAACCTGAGGTAGAAGGTTGGTAGACAGCGACCACCCAGGGAGGCACTACCAACCTGAGGTAGAAGGTTGGTAGACAGCGACCACCCAGGGAGGCACTACCAACCTGAGGTAGAAGGTTGGTAGACAGCGACCACCCAGGGAGGCACTACCAACCTGAGGTAGAAGGTTGGTAGACAGCGACCACCCAGGGAGGCACTACCAACCTGAGGTAGAAGGTTAATAGACAGCGACCACCCAGGGAGGCACTACCAACCTGAGGTAGAAGGCTGGTAGACAGCAACCACCCAGGGAGGCTCTACCAACCTGATGTAGAAGGCTGGTAGACAGCAACCACCCAGGGAGGCACTACCAACCTGAGGTAGAAGGTTGGTAGACAGCAACCACCCTGGGAGGCACTACCAACCTGAGGTAGAAGGTTGGTAGATAACAACCACCCGGGGAGGCGCTACCAACCTGAGGTAGAAGGTTGGTAGACAGCAACCACCCTGGGAGGCACTACCAACCTGAGGTAGAAGGTTGGTAGACAGCAAAACCCCCCAGGGAGGCACTACCAACCTGAGGTAAAAGGTTGGTAGACAACAACCACCCAGGGAGGCACTACCAACCTGAGGTAGAAGGCTGGTAGACAGCAACCACCCAGGGAGGCACTACCATCCTGAGGTAGAAGACTGGTAGACAGCAACCACCCAGGGAGGCACTACCAACCTGAGGTAGAAGGTTGGTAGACAACAACCACCCAGGGAGGCACTACCAACCTGAGGTAGAAGGCTGGTAGACAGCAACCACCCAAGGAGGCACTACCAACCTGAGGTAGAAGACTGGTCGACAGCAACCACCCTGGGAGGCACTACCATCCTGAGGTAGAAGGTTGGTAGACAGCAACCACCCTGGGAGGCACTACCAACCTGAGGTAGAAGGTGGGTAGACAACAACCACCCAGGGAGGCACTACCAACCTGAGGTAGAAGGCTGGTAGACAGCAACCACCCTGGGAGGCACTACCATCCTGAGGTAGAAGGTTGGTAGACAGCAACCACCCTGGGAGGCACTACCATCCTGAGGTAGAAGGTTGGTAGACAGCAACCACCCTGGGAGGCACTACCAACCTGAGGTAGAAGGTTGGTAGACAGCAACCACCCAGGGAGGCACTACCAACCTGAGGTAGAAGGCTGGTAGACAGCAACCACCCAGGGAATCACTACCATCCTGAGGTAGAAGGTTGGTAGACAGCAACCACCCTGGGAGGCACTACCATCCTGAGGTAGAAGGTTGGTAGACAGCAACCACCCTGGGAGGCACTACCAACCTGAGGTAGAAGGCTGGTAGACAGCAACCACCCAGGGAGGCACTACCAACCTGAGGTAGAAGGCTGGTAGACAGCAACCACCCAGGGAGGCACTACCAACCTGAGGTAGAAGACTGGTAGACAGCAACCACCCAGGGAGGCACTACCATCCTGAGGTAGAAGGTTGGTAGACAGCAACCACCCTGGGAGGCACTACCAACCTGAGGTAGAAGGTTGGTAGACAACAACCACCCAGGGAGGCACTACCAACCTGAGGTAGAAGGCTGGTAGACAGCAACCACCCAGGGAGGCACTACCATCCTGAGGTAGAAGGTTGGTAGACAGCAACCACCCTGGGAGGCACTACCAACCTGAGGTAGAAGGTTGGTAGACAGCAACCACCCAGGGAAGCACTACCAACCTGAGGTAGAAGGCTGGTAGACAGCAACCACCCAGGGCGGCACTACCATCCTGAGGTAGAAGGTTGGTAGACAGCAACCACCCTGGGAGGCACTACCATCCTGAGGTAGAAGGTTGGTAGACAGCAACCACCCAGGGAGGCACTACCAACCTGAGGTAGAAGGTTGGTAGACAGCAACCACCCAGGGAGGCACTACCAACCTGAGGTAGAAGGCTGGTAGACAGCAACCACCCTGGGAGGCACTACCATCCCGAGGTAGAAGGTTGGTAGACAGCAACCACCCTGGGAGGCACTACCATCCTGAGGTAGAAGGTTGGTAGACAGCAACCACCCTGGGAGGCACTACCAACCTGAGGTAGAAGGCTGGTAGACAGCAACCACCCAGGGAGGCACTACCAACCTGAGGTAGAAGGCTGGTAGACAGCAACCACCCAGGGAGGCACTACCATCCTGAGGTAGAAGGTTGGTAGACAGCAACCACCCTGGGAGGCACTACCATCCTGAGGTAGAAGGTTGGTAGACAGCAACCACCCTGGGAGGCACTACCAACCTGAGGTAGAAGACTGGTAGACAGCAACCACCCAGGGAGGCACTACCAACCTGAGGTAGAAGGCTGGTAGACAGCAACCACCCTGGGAGGCACTACCATCCTCAGGTAGAAGGCTGGTAGACAGCAACTACCCAGGGAGGCACTACCAACCTGAGGTAGAAGACTGGTAGACAGCAACCACCCAGGGAGGCACTACCAACCTGAGGTAGAAGACTGGTAGACAGCAACCACCAGGGGAACTACTACTGTCCTGACAAATAAGTGTATGCCAGAAACTTATATTCGTCTAAGATCATAAACACACAAGATAACAGGTGTATCTTGCTATTTTTACTTACACTTAGATCACACTACACATACATGTGCACATTTATGTATACCAAGGACATAGGGTGGTGTTGATGACTCTAGGCTAATTTCATTCCACACCATCCTATGTCCTGGAGTAGGTAGTACGTTACTAAATCCTGTAGAGTTGTTATGAGGATAATGAGGCTCAGGTTAGGGTGTGTAGGAGAGAGGGAGGAGATTACTTCCCAGTAAATATAGATCTTTGACAAGGATGTGTAATGTCAACATGGTTGTATAACATGTTTATAGATGGAGTTGTAATAGTATTAAATGCTAGGGTGTTGGGGAGAGGGATGGGATTAAATTATGGGGAATCAAATACAAAATTGGAGTTGACACAGTTATTGTTTGCTAATGACAATGTTTATGGGAGATTCTAAAGAGAAACTGCAAAGTTTAGTGGACGAGTTTGAGAAAGTGTGTATGTTAATGTGGATGTAAGTGTGGATGTTAATGTGGATGTAAGTGTGTATGTTAATGTGGATGTAAGTGTGGATGTTAATGTGGATGTAAGTGTGGATGTTAATGTGGATGTAAGTGTGGATGTTAATGTGGATGTAAGTGTGGATGTTAATGTGGATGTAAGTGTGGATGTTAATGTGGATATAAGTGTGGATGTTAATGTGGATATAAGTGTGGATGTTAATGTGGATATAAGTGTGGATGTTAATGTGGATGTAAGTGTGGATGTTAATGTGGATGTAAGTGTGGATGTTAATGTGGATGTAAGTGTGGATGTTAATGTGGATGTAAGTGTGGATGTCAATGTTACAGTTTTATAACTGTAGTGTAAAGCACTCCTCTGGCAAGACAGTGGTGGAGTGAAAGATGAAAGTTTTTCCTTCTCGGGCAGCCTACCTTGGTGGGGAACTGCCGATGTGTTAATAAATAAATAATGAGATAAATTATTGCACTGGTTAGTGTATGTTTAATTTCTATGTTTTCAAATGTAAATTAAGACTTAGTTTTGTAGGTCAATGTTTCTAATAGGTTTGTATGTTACGTATCTTTAGAGTTTTTAATTAATTGAGATAATATAAGTTCATATTTTAAGGATTTTTTCTTTCGTCAATTCTTCCAGCATCAGAATAAAAAAAATACTGATTTTCCCAGGTGTAGTCCGTCCAAAAAAAGAATACGGAGCGGTTCATCCTGTCTGTGCCAGGACCTACCTGAGAGTGTGGGCATTGTTTAGTAATCACTCTACCTGCACCTAAAACACTCATCAAGACTCATCAAGAAGAGCCAACAGAAGAACCGTTCTGCTTGTTATCATCAATCCCAGTCATCAACTTTCAATAAGAGTTTCGAAATAATTGTTACACATCAGGATCATATTACATTTATCACTTCTCCTGCTTTAATAATAATATTAATCCTTCGGGGGATGCAAGGCCCTGATAGTGGCACATACCAGCCAAAGTTCCAGGACCCACTCTGGACACATAAAATTAATTAAATAGCTTCTACCTAATATTGGAACTTATCACCATCCTCAAGTAACAAATCATATAGAGATGAATTTTTCTCTTAATAATGTAGCAAAAAGTGATTGTCAATAAAGCTAACCTTGTCAAACACTGTGTAAAAAAATTAAATGCCTTCCCAATTTCTTTAGTTGAGATGAGTTAAAATGCATAATTTAAGATTGTATCAGTCATGCATTTCTTTGTTAAAATACATGTAGTGCAACTTCCTGCCCAAGGTCACATAGATTAAACCATACCCCCGGCCGGGATTGAACCCGCGGTCATAGAGTCATGTTGACGGCAGTGAAGGGACTTGAGCTGAGTTCGTCACGGCCACGCTAGCTGGAGATTCGTCTGTAAAAACTTGCATTTGTGGTCACAGAGGTGCCTGTGCTAACTTTCCTATGGTGTAGAAATATACCTAGTTGGATGAATCTTATTGTGGCTAGCTGGTCTAGTGGCTAACGCGACGGGCTGGAGTTTTGAGACTCTATGACCGCGGGTTCAATCCCGGCCGGGAGTATGGTTTATTTGCAATCGTGTCATTACGATTTCTTGAGTCACATAGATTTCTTGCTGCTCATGAAATGTACAAAAAGTCAGCTCTAATATTTAAATTTTTTTGGAGTGTTATGTTATATATGGCAGCTTAGGAAATGTAGTGTTATGTGTAAATGCTGTTTTGTTAGATGAATGGTTCAGAGAACAGACAAGTTGATAAATTAGACTCACGCGCAACACTTGGGTATCTTAATGAGGAAACTTTTCGCCACACAGTGGCTTCATCAGTCCATACAAAGGAGAATGAACATTAAAATGGTATAAAATACCGACAGATTGTTAGGTAAGACACATATGCAACAGTTAGGTATCAACTTTTCTGTACTCGACTGAAGAAGCCTACTGTGTAGGCGAAACGTTTCGAAATAAAGATACCTAACTGTTGCATATGTGTCTTACCTAACAAAGGAGAATTGTGAAGAACAGGAGGAGTTTGAGGTAATCTGTTCCTCAGCCTTGAGTCGATGTAATCAGTCCCTCAGCTTTGAGTCGATGTAATCAGTCCCTCAGCCTTGAGTCGATGTAATCAATCCCTCAGCCTCGAGTCGATGTAATCAGTCCCTCAGCCTTGAGTCGATGTAATCAGCCCCTCAGCCTTGAGTCGATGTAATCAGTCCCTCAGTCTTGGGTCGATGTAATCAGTCCCTCAGCCTTGAGTCGATGTAATCAGTCCCTCAGCCTCGAGTCGATGTAATCAGTCCCTCAGCCTTGAGTCGATGTAATCAGTCCCTCAGCCTTGTGTCGATGTAATCAGTCCCTCAGCCTTGAGTCGGTGTAATCAGTCCCTCAGCCTCGAGTCGATGTAATCAGTCCCTCAGCCTTGAGTCGATGTAATCAGTCCCTCAGCCTTGAGTCGATGTAATCAGTCCCTCAGCATCGAGTCGATATAATCAGTCCCTCAGCCTTGAGTCGATGTAATATTTAAATGCTGTAAATAAATTCCAGTCTCATCCTGCTAACATTAGCAATGTATGAAGTGATTCTTCTGAGTTTCTAAGTTACAAAATATAATACAGGAAACAAAACGGAAATAAAAAAAAATCTTGAGAGTTATATATCATGAGTGAAGAAGATGAAGAATGTTGGTTCACATCATGTTTAAGACGTGAACTGTGAGAGATATTAAGATACCAGAAAGCGACAAGTGAAGCATTTTGGATAAAACAATGAAAAACTAATAAGAGTTGTCTCTTGTCAGAAGCTGCAAGGAATAATGATTAAACTAGACAGTCTCTCGCCCTCGTTAATTTTTTGACGTCTTCTTTTCTCTCACCTCCTTTATATGTAACGGCTTAATAAAGCTCCTGGAGAGCGAAAAGTTGCCAGAGTAAAATGCCACTTCAGTTGCACTTGTGTACTTTTACCTGACACTTCCTTCATAGTGGCAAAGAAAACATTTACCTCCACTTTTACCTGACACTTCCTTCATAGTGGCAAAGAAAACATTTGCCTCCAAACACATAAAAGCAAAAACTCTCGGTGAACACCCCTCAAGGAAGGCTCCTTGACGCTGGTGAGGGGCTCTTGATCTAGGAAATTGGATCTGTGCTCCAGTTGGATCTGTGCTCCAGTTCCCTGAATTAAGCCTGAATGCCTTCCATCCCCCCATAGGCGCTGTATAATCCTACGGGTTTAGTGCTTCCCCCTTGATTATAATAATAATAATCTCGGTGAACAAAAATAAAAATTACCAAATCGAGAGTTGATCTCTTGACGAAAATTTTTTCATGGTTTTCCCTACAAACTCTTTGTAAATGTTATATTTTGTTAAGTACAAAAGTCAGCATATATTGTGCTATGAATTGTGTTCCACACTATTCATGGCACAGGGCTGACTATAGTGCATTTCACATTAAGTAAATAAGCTCCATTTATCACATAACTACCAATTAAATTTAGTTGGAAAACCTTGCTTAAAAGTCTCATTGATTCATTTTAATGTAGACTAAACTCTTACTGACATCAGTCGTAACTTCTTGAAGAAATGCAGTAAAAAGAATTCCAGAAATTTGTCTTTAAGAATATAGTATTCGAAAAGCTTCATGAACTCCAGGAGAAAGTTGTGAGGACAACAACTACTGTGAAGTTTATTAATAATTATGACAGAAAGATTGTGTTTCTGCGCTATCAATAAGTAATTACAAATAGCTAATCAATATTTAAACAAATCATTCGAAAAAATAAGATAACATGGAAAGAAGAGATGTACATAACTGGGCTGAAATGTTAATAACGAAGGAAGGTACACAGCCACTTCATCAGATCAACAACTGGGGCACTGAAGAAAGGTACACAGCCATACCATCGGATCAGCAACTGGGGTCCTGAAGGAAGGTACACAACCACACCATCAGATCAACAACTGGGGCACTGAAGAAAGGTACACAGCCATACCATCGGATCAGCAACTGGGGTCCTGAAGGAAGGTACACAACCACACCATCAGATCAACAACTGGGGCACTGAAGAAGGTACACAGCCATACCATCGGATCAGCAACTGGGGTCCTGAAGGAAGGTACACAACCACACCATCAGATCAACAACTGGGGCACTGAAGAAAGGTACACAGCCATACCATCGGATCAGCAACTGGGGTCCTGAAGGAAGGTACACAACCACACCATCAGATCAACAACTGGGGCACTGAAGGAAGGTACACAGCCATACCATCGATCAGCAACTGGGGTCACTGAAGGAAAGGTACACCACACCATCAGATCAACAACTGGGGCACTGAAGAAGGTACACAGCCATACCATCGGATCAGCAACTAGGGTCCTGAAGGAAGGTACACAACCACACCATCAGATCAACAACTGGGGCACTGAAGAAAGGTATACAGCCACACAATCAGATCAGCAACTGGGGATCTGAAGGCAGGTACACAGCAACACAACCAGATTGGCAAGTGGGGCCCTGAAGGGAGGTACACAGCCACAAAATAGAACATCAACTGAGGCCCTGAAGGGAGGTACACAGCCACTCTATCAGATCAACAACTGGGGTCCTGAAAAAAGGTACAGAGCCATTCAATCAAATCAACAACTGGGGCCATGAAAAAACTTACACAGCCACTCCATCAGACCAACAACTGGGGGGCTGAAGGAAGGTACACAGCCACTCCATCAGATCAACTACTGAGGCTTTGAAGGAAGGTACACAGTCACTCCATCATTTCAACAACTGGGGTCTGAAGGAAGGTACGCAGCCACTCCATCAGATCAACAACTGAAGCCCTGAAGGAAGGTACACAGCCACACCATCAGATCAACAACTGGGCCACTGAAGGAAGGTACACAGCCACACCATCAGATCAGCAAGTGGGGCACAGAAGGAAGGGACACAGCCACACCATCAGATCATCAACCGGGCCCATGAAGGGAGGTAAGCAGCCACTCCATCAGATCAACAACTGGGTCCTGAAGGAAGGTACACAGCCACACATCAGATCAAACCTGGGGCACTGAAGGAAGGTACACAGACACTCCATCAGACCAAAAACTGGGGCCGTGAAGGAAGGTACACAGCCACACGATCAGATCAGCAACTGGAGCCCAGAAGGAAGGGACACAGCCACACCACCAGATCAGCAACAGGGGCCCTGAAGGGAGGTGCACAGCCACACCATCAGCTCATCAACAGGGCCCCTGAAGGGAGGGACACAGCCACTCCATCAGATCAACAACTTGGGTCATGAAGGAAGGTATACAGCCACACAATAAGATCAACAACTGGGGCCCTAAAGGGAGGTACACAGCTACACCATCAGATGGAAATAAGTGGTATAAAATACCGACACAGTGGAAATATAAACACAAATGCAGTATAATGTGATCCTTTATTGACAACGTTTCACCCACACAGTGGGCTTTTTCAAGTCACACACGGATCTACCTGGGGTTGGAAGGTACGAGAGTATTTATAGTCATGTTCAGAATGTTGAGGTAAGGTGGAGAATGCTGCATCTGATGATCTACCGGGTGGGGTTATACAGTCTTGGGTAGCTTGGCAGGGGTATTGGACAAGTTGTGAGTAGACTTTCTGCAGTGTTCTATGTTCTTATGTGGGATAGCGATGAAGAAGTTTCTTGGCGAGTGGTTCAGCTATGTTATAGAAGCCATTGTTCTGGTTGAAATTGTTGGTTGTAGAGATGAGCGATGATTCCAGGATTCTTCTGTATTGAGTGTTGTCTTCTGTGGCTATAAGTCTTGAGTTTCTGTAGTTAATTAAATGGTTGTGTGAATTGCGATGTTGTACACAGGCATTCCTTGTATCGTCAGTCCTGCTTGCATATTGGTGTTCTGAAATACGTGTTTGGAGGTCTCTTGATGTTTCGCCCACATATAATTTGTTGCAGTCATTACAAGGGATTATGTATACCCCTGCAGAGGATGGAGGCTTGTCCTGTCTACTACTGGTGATGTCCTTGATGGTCGTGGTTGTGGAGGTAGATACTTGGAATGATGTTTTGGCAAAGATGTTGGAAACATGTTTGGCAATGGAGTTGGTTGGGAGGACTATGTATCTCTTCTCGGCAGTGTCTTCTCTGGGTGTGTTGAAGATGTTTAATCGACCTTGTTGAACTATGTGTTGGCTTTACGTGTTTCTCTTTCGAAAATCACCTCTTTCAGCAGACTTTTGGACTACCCATGGGTTCGCCACTCAGTGCAGTCCTGGCGAACCTATACATGGAACATCTAGAAGCCGAACGTTTCTCCACCATTATTCCTTCGTCTGTCACCTGGCTCCGTTATGTTGACGACATTCTCCTCATAACTCCTAAACGCTTCAACGTTCAAGCTCTCCAAGACAAGCTCAACCAGGTCGAGCCTTCAATCCAGTTCACACTTGAAGAAGAAGTCGACAACACTCTTCCTTTCCTTGATGTTCTGCTCTGCAAAGCTGACCACGAACTTCGTTTTAAAGTCTATCGAAAACCCACCAACCAAAACGATCTTCTCCACTTCTACTCTCACCACGACACCAAAACCAAACGTGGTGTAATTATAGGCTTCTTCCTACGTGCACTCAGAATCTGCAGCAATGAGTTCCTTGAGGAAGAATGCACTATAATTGAACAAGTATTTTCTAAACTCCACTATCCTCGTCACTTAATCAGAGACTGCAGACGACGGGCATTAAACATCTTCAACACACCCAGAGAAGACACTGCCGAGAAGAGATACATAGTCCTCCCAACCAACTCCATTGCCAAACATGTTTCCAACATCTTTGCCAAAACATCATTCCAAGTATCTGACCTCCACAACCACGACCATCAAGGACATCACCAGTAGTAGACAGGACAAGCCTCCATCCTCTGCAGGGGTATACATAATCCCTTGTAATGACTGCAACAAATTATATGTGGGCGAAACATCAAGAGACCTCCAAACACGTATTTCAGAACACCAATATGCAAGCAGGACTGACGATACAAGGAATGCCTGTGTACAACATCGCAATTCACACAACCATTTAATTAACTACAGAAACTCAAGACTTATAGCCACAAAAGACAACACTCAATACAGAAGAATCCTGGAATCATCGCTCATCTCTACAACCAACAATTTCAACCAGAACAATGGCTTCTATAACATAGCTGAACTACTCGCCAAGAAACTTCTTCATCGCTATCCCACATAAGAACACAGAACACTGCAGAAAGTCTACTCACAACTTGTCCAATACCCATGCCAAGCTACCCAAGACTGTATAACCCCACCCGGTAGATCATCAGATGCAGCATTCTCCACCTGACCTCAACATTCTGAACATGACTATAAATACTCTCGTACCTTCCAACCCCAGGTAGATCCGTGTGTGACTTGAAAAAGCCCACTGTGTGGGTGAAACGTTGTCAATAATAGGATCACATTATACTGCATTTGTGTTTATATTTCTACACCATCAGATCATCAACTGGGGCCCTGAAGGGAGGTACATAGCCACACCATCAGATCAACAACTACAGGAAGGTACACAGGAAGGTAATTCAGGAAAGTACACAGCCACACCAACAGATCAACATCTGGGGCCCTGAAGGAAGGTACACAGCCATTAATCAAATCAAGAACTGGGACCCTGAAGGAAGGTACACAACCACACCATCAGATGAACAACTGGGGTCCTGAAGGAAGAAACAAACCACACCATCATATCAACAACTGGGGCCCTGAAGGAAGGTACACAGCCCTTCATCAGATCAATAACTGGGGTTCGGAAGGAAGGTACACAGCCAATCCATCAGATCAACAACAGGTGCTATGAAGGAAGGTACACTGAAACACCAACAGATCAGCAAGTGGGGCCCTGAAGGAAGTTACACAGCTACTACATCAGATCAAAAACTAGGGCCCTGAAGGGAGATACACAGCCACTCCATCAGATCAACAACAAAGGTTCTGAAGTAAGGTACACAACCTCTCCATAAGATCATCAACTGGGGCCCTGAAGGAAGGTATACAGCCACTCCATCAGGTCAACAACTGGGGCCGTGATAGAAGGTACACAGCCACACCAGATCATCAACTGGGGCCCTGAAGGAAGGCACACAACCACACCATCAGATCAACAACTGGGGCCCTGAAGGAAGGTACACAGCCACATCATCAGGTAAACAACTGGGGCCGTGAAGGAAGGTACACAACCACACCATTAGATCAACAACAGCGGCCCTCAAGGAAGATACACAGCCACACTATCAGCTCAACAACTGGGGCCCTGAAGGAAGGTACACAACCACACCATCAGATCAACAACTGGGGCTTTGAAGGAAGGTACACAACCACACTATTAGATCAACAACTGAGGTCCTGAAGGAAGGTGCACACCCATACCATTAGATCAACAACTGCCGCCCTGAAGCGAGGTACAAAATCACACCATCAGATGAACAACTGGGGCCCTGAAGGAAGGTACACAGCCACACCATCAAATCAACAACAGGGGCCCTGAAGGAAGGTACACAACTACACCATCCGATCAACAAATGGGGCTCTGAAGGAAGGTACACAACCACACCATCAGATTAACAACTGGGATGCTGCAGGAAAGTACACAGACATATCATCAGATCAACAACTGGGGCCCTGAAGGAAGGTACACAAAAACACCTACAGTTCAACAACTGGGGCCCTGAACGAAGATACACAGCTACACAATCAGCTCAACAACTGGGGTCCTGAAGGAAGGTACACAGGCACACCATCAGATCAACAACTAGGGCCCTGAAGGAAGGTACACAGCCATTTCATCAGATCAATTATTGTGGTCCAGAGGGAAGGCACACAGCCACTCCATCAGATCAACAACTGGTGCGCTGAAGGAAGGTACACAGCCACACCACCAGATCAGCAAGTGGGGCCCTGAAGGAAGGTACAAAGCCACTCAATCAGTTCAACAACTGGGACCCTGAAGGGAGGTACACAGCCACTCCATCAGATCAGCAACTGGGGTCCTGAAGGAAGGTACACAGCCACTCCATCAATTCAACATCTGGGGCCATGAATGAAGGTACACAGCCACTCCATCAGATCAACAACTGGGGCCCTGAAGGAAGGTACACAGCCACTCCATTAGATCAGCAACTGGTGCCCAGAAGGAAGGGACACAGCCACACCACCAGATCAACAACTGGGGCTCTGAAGGGAGGTACACAGCGACACCATCAGATCAACAACCGGGCCCCTGAAGGGACGTAAACAGCCACTCCATCAGATCAACAACTGGGGTCCTGAAGGAAGGTACACAGCCACACCATCAGGTCAACAAGTGCGGCAGTGAAGGGAGGTTCTCAGCCACTCCATCAGATCAACAACTGGGGCCCTGAAGGAAGGTACACAGCCAGTCCATCAGACCAAAAACTGGGGATCTGAAGGAACGTACACAGACACACGATCAGATCAGCAACTGGGGCCCAGAAGGAAGGGACACAGCCGTACCACCAGATCAGCAACTGGGGCCCTGAAGGGAGGTGCATAGCCAGACCATGAGATCATCATCAGTGCCCCTGAAGGGAGGTACAGAGCCACTCCATCACATAAACAACTGGGGTCCTGAAGGAAGGTACATAGCCACTCCATTAGATCAACAACTGAGGCCCTGAAGATAGGTATACAGCCACACCATCAGTTAACAACTGGGGCCCTGAAGGGAGGTGCATAGCCACTCCATCAGATCAACAACTTGGGCCCTGAATGAAGGTACACAGCCACTCCATCAGACCAACAACTGGGTCAATCAAGGAAGGTAAGCAGTCATTAATCAGATCAGCAACTGGGGCCATGAATGAAGGTACACAACCACACAATCAAATCAACTGCTTGGGACCTGAAGGAAGGAACAGAGCCATACCATCAAAACAACAACTGGGATCCTGCATTAAGGCACAGAACAACACCATCAGTTCAACAACGGTGGCCCTGAAGGGAGGTACACAGCATCACAATCAGATCAACAACTGGGGCCCTGAAGGAAGGTACACAGCCACTTCACCAGATCAATAACTGGGGTCCTGAAGGAAGGTACACAGCCACTCCATGAGATGAACAACAGGGGCTCTGAAGGAAGGTACACAGAAACACCACTAGATCAGCAAGTTGGGCCCTGAAGGAAAGTACACAGCCAGTACATCAGATCAACAACTGGGGACCTGAAGGAAGGTACACAGCCACTCTATCACGTCAACAACTATGGTCGTCAAGAAAGGTACACAGCCACTCCATGAGATCAACACCTGGGGCCCTGAAGGAAGGTACACAACCACATTTTCAGATAAACAACTGGGGCTGTGAAGGAAGGTACACAACCACACCATTAGATCAACAACTGCGGCCCTGAAGGAAGGTACACAACCACACCATCAGATCAACAACTGGGCCTGAAGGAAGGTACACAACCACACAATCAGATCAACAACTGGGGCTCTGAAGGAAGGTACACAACCACACCATCAGATCAACAACTGGGGTCCTGAAGGAATCTACATAGTATACCATTAGATTAACAAATGGGCCCTAAAGGAAGGTACACAACCACACAATCAGATCAACAACAGGAACCCTGAAGGAAGGTACACAACCACACCATCAGATCAACAACTGGGACCCTAAAGGAAGGTACACAGCCACACCATCAGTTCAGCAACTGGGGCTCAGAATAAAGGTACACAACCACACTCTCAGATCAGCAACTGGGGACCAGAAGGAAGGAACACAGCCACACCATCAGTTCAGCAACTGGGGCTCAGAATAAAGGTACACAACCACACTCTCAGATCAGCAACTGGGGACCTGAAGGAAGGAACACAACCACTCCATCAGATTAATAACTGGGGACCTGAAGGAAGGAACACAACCACTCCATCAGATTAATAACTGGGGACCTGAAGGAAGGAACACAACCACTACCATCAGATCACCAACTGGGGCTCTGTGGGAAGGTACACAACCACACCATCAGATCAACAAATAGGGTGCTGAAGGAAAGTACACAGCCATACCATAAGATCAACAAATGAGGACCTGGAAGAAGGTACACAGCCACTCCATCAGATCAAAAACTGGGGTCCTGAAGGAAGGTACACAGCCACACAATCAGATCAAAAACTGGGGCCCTTAAGTTAGGTACACAACCACTCAATCAGATCAATAACTGGGGCCCTGAAGGAAGGCACACAACCACACCATCAGATGAACGACGGGGGCGCTGAAGGAAGTACACAGCCACACTATCAGATCAACTTCCGGGGTCCAGAAGGAAGGTACACAGCCACACCATCAGATCAGCAACTGGGGCTTGGAAAAAAGGTACACAGCCACACCATCAGATCAACAACTGGGGCCCTGAAGGAAGGTACACAACCACACCATCAGATCAACAAATGGGGCTCCGAAGGAAGGTACACAACCACACCTTCAGATTAACAGCTGTGGTGCTGCAGGAAAGTACACAGACATACCATCAGATCAACAACTGGGGCCCTGAAGGAAGGTACACAACAACACCATCAGTTCAACAATTGGGGCCCTGGATGAAAGTATGCAGCTACACCATAAGATCAACAACTGGGGTTCTGAAGGAAGGTACAGAGGCACACCATCAGATCAACAACTGGGGCCCTGAAGGAAGGTTCACAGGCACACCATCAGATCAACAACTGGGGCTCTGAAGGAAGGTACACAGCCTCTCCATCAGATCATCAGCTGGGGTGCTGCAGGAAAGCACACAGTGCGGCAGTGAAGGGAGGTTCTCAGCCACTCCATCAGATCAACAACTGGGGCCCTGAAGGAAGGTACACAGCCTGTCAATCAGACCAAAAACAGGGGCCCTGAAGGAAGGTACACAGACACACGATCAGATCAGCAACTGGGGCCCAGAAGGAAGGGACACAGCCGCACCACCAGATCAGCAACTGGGGCCCTGAAGGGAGGTGCACAGCCACACCATGAGATCATCATCAGTGCCCCTGAAGGGAGGTACAGAGCCACTCCATCAGATAAACAACAGGGGTCGTGAAGGAAGGTACATAGCCACTCCATTAGATCAACAACTGAGGCACTGAAGAAAGGTATACAGCCACACCATCAGTTAACAAGTCGGACCCTGAAGGGAGGTACACAGCCACACCATCATTTCATCAACTGGTCCCTGAAGGGAGGTGCATAGCCACTCCATCAGATCAACAACTTGGGCCCTGAATAAAGGTACAGAGCCACTCCATCAGACCAACAACTGGGTCCCTCAAGGAAGGTACGCAGTCATTAATCAGATCAGCAACTGGGGCCATGAAGGAAGGTACACAACCACACAATCAAATCAACTACTTGGGACCTGAAGGAAGGTACAGAGCTATACCATCAAAACAACAACTGGGATCCTGCATTAAGGCACAGAACAACACCATCAGATCAACAACTGGGGCCATGAAGGAAGGTACACAGCCACTTCATCAGATCAATAACTGGGGTCCTGAAGGAAGGTAAGCAGCCACTCCATCAGATCAACAACACGGGCTCTGAAGGAAGGTACACAGAAACACCTCTAGATCAGCAAGTGGGGCCCTGAAGGAAAGTACACAGCCAGTACATCAGATCAGCAACTGGGGCCCTGAAGGGAGGTGCACAGCCACACCATGAGATCATCATCAGTGCCCCTGAAGGGAGGTACACAGCCACTCCATGAGATCAACACCTGCGGCAATGAAGGAAGGTACACAACCACATCATCAGGTCAACAACTGGGGCCCTGAAGGAAGGTACACAGCCACATTTTCATATAAACAACTGGGGTTGTGAAGGAAGGTACGCAACCACATCATCAGGTCACCAACTGAGGCCCTGAAGGAAGGTACACAGCCACACCATCAGATCAAGAATTGGAGCCCTGAAAAAAGGTACACAATCACATAATCAGATCAATAACTGGGGCTCTGAAGGAAGGTACACAACCACACCAACAGATCAACAAGTGGGACCCTGAAGGAACGTACACAGCCACACCATCAGATCAACATCTGGGGTTCTGAAGGAAGGTACAGAGGCACACCATCAGATCAGCCAGTGGAGCCCAGAAGGAAGGGACACAGCCACACCATCAGATCATCAACCGCGCCCCTGAAGGGAGGTAAGCAGCCACTCCATCAGATCAACAACTTGGGTCCTGAAGGAAGGTACACAGCCACACCATCAGATCAACAACTGGGGTGCTGCAGGAAAGCACACGGCCACACCATCAGATCAACAACTGGGACACTGAAGGAAGGAACACAGCCACACGATCAGATCAACAACTTGGGTCATGAAGGAAGGTACGCAGCCACTCCATCAGACCAAAAACCGAGCCGTGAAGGAAGGTACACAGCCACACGATCAGATCAACAACTTGGGTCATGAAGGAAGGTACGCAGCCACTCCATCAGATCAACACCTGGGGCCCTGAAGAAAGGTATACAGCCACACAATCAGATCAACAACTGGGGCTCTAAAAGGATGTACACAGCCACACCATCAGATCATCAACTGGGGCCCTGAAGGGAGGTACATAGCCACACCATGAGATCAACAACTAGGGTTCCGAAGTAAGGAACACAGCCACACCATCAGATCAACAACTGGAGCCCTGAAGGAAACTACACAGTCATTTATCAGATCAAGAACTGGGGCCCTGAAGGAAGGTACACAGCCACTCCATCAAATCAACAACTGGGACCCTGAAGGAAGGTACACAACAACACCTTCAGATGAACAACTGGGGACCCGAAGCAAGGTTCAGAACCACACCATCAGTTGAACAACTGGGGTCATGAAAGAAGGAACACAGCCACACCATCAGATCAACAACTGGGGCCCTGAAGGAAGGTACACAGCTCTTCACCAGGTCAATAACTGGGGTTCGGAAGGAAGGTACACAGCAACTCCATCAGATCAACAAGAGTAGCTCTGAAGGAAGGTGCACTGAAACACCACCAGATCAGCAAGTGGGGCCCTGAAGGAAGTTACACAGCCACTACATCAGATCAAAAACTAGGGCCCTGAACGGAGGTACACATTCACTCAATCAGATCAACAACAATGGTCCTGAAGAAAGGTACACAGCCTCTCCATCAGATCAGCAACTGGGGCCCTGAAGGAAGGTATACAGCCACTCCATCAGGTCAACAACTGGGGCCCTGAAGGAAGGTACACAGCCACAACATCAGATCAACAACTGGGGCCCTGAAGCAAGGCACACAACCACACCATCAGATCAACAACTGGGGCCCTGAAGGAAGGTACACAGTTACATAACCAGGTAAACAACTGGGGCCGTGAAGCAAGGTACACAGCCACAACCATTAGATCAACAACAGCGGCCCCCAAGGAATATACACAGCCACAACATCAGTTCAACAACTGGGGCCCTGAAGGAAGGTACACAACCACACCATCAGATCAACAACTGGGGCTTTGAAGGAAGGTACACAACCACACCATTAGATCGACGACTGAGGTCCTGAAGGAAGGGACACACCCATACCATTAGATGAACAACTGGTGCCCTGAAGGAAGGTACAAAATCACACCATCAGATCAACAACTGGGGCCCAGAAGGAAGGTACAAAACCACACCATTAGATCAGGAACTGGGGCCTTGGAAACAGGTACACACCCACACAATCAGATCAAGAACAGGGGCCCTGAATGAAGGTACACAACCACACCATCAGATCAACAAATGGGGCTCTGAAGGAAGGTAGACAACCACACCATCAAATCGACAACTGGGATACTGCATGAAAGTACACAGACATACCATTAGATCAACAACTGGGGCCCTGAAGGAAGGTACACAAAAACACCAACAGCTCAACAACTGGGGCCCTGAACGAAGATACAAAGCTACACCATCAGATCAACAACTGGGGTCTTGATGGAAGGTTCACAGGCACACCATCAGATCAACAACTGGGGCCCTGAAGGAAGGTACTCTGCCACTTCATCAGATCAATAATTGTGGTCCAGAAGGAAGGCACACAGCCACTCCATTAGACCAACAACTGGTGCGCTGACGGAAGGTACACAGCCCCACCACCAGATCAGCAAGTGGGGCCCTGAAGGAAGGTACAAAGCCACTCCATCAGATCAACAACTGGGGCCCTGAAGGGAGGTACACAGTCACTCCATCATATCTGCAAATAGGGTTCTGAAGGAAGGTACACAGCCACTCCATCAGGACAACATCTGGGGCCATGAATAAAGGTACTCAGCCACTCCTTCAGATCAACAACTGGGGCCCTGAAGGAAGGTACACAGCCACTTAATTAGATCAGCAACTGGGGCTCAGAAGGAAGGGACACAGCCACACCACCAGATCAACAACTGGGGCTCTGAAGGGAGGTACACAGCGACCATCAGATCATAAACCGGGCCCTTGAAGGGACGTAAACCGCCACTTCATCAGATCAACAACTGGGGTCCTGAAGGAAGGTACACAGCCACACCATCAGGTCAAAAAGTGAGGCAGTGAAGGGAGGTTCACAGCCACTCCATCAGATCAACAACTGGGGCCCTGAAGGAAGGTACACAGCCAGTCCATCAGACCAAAACCTGGGGCCCTGAAGGAAGGTACACAGCCACACGATCAGATCAGCAACTGGGGCCTAGAAGGAAGGGACACAGCCACACCACCAGATCAGCAACTAGGGCCCTGAAGGGAGGTGCACAGCCACACCATCAGATCATCATCAGTGCCCCTGAAGGGAGGTACAGAGCCACTCCATCAGATAAACAACTGGGGTCTTGAAAGAAGGTACATAGCCACTTCATTAGATCAACATCTGAAGCCCTGAAGAAAGATATACAGCCACACCATCAGTTAGCAACTGGCGCCCAGAAGGGAGGTACACAGCCACACCATAAGATCATCAACTTGGGCACTGAATGAAGGTACACAGCCACTCCATCAGACCAACAACTGGGTCCCTAACGGAAGGTACGCAGTCATTAATCAGATCAGCAACTGGGGCCATGAAGGAAGGTACACAACCACACAATCAAATCAACTACTTTGGACTTGAAGGAAAGTACAGAGCCATACCTTCAAAACAACAACTGGGATCCTTCCTTAAGGCACAGAACAACAATATCAGTTTCAACAACTGGGGCCCTGAAATTAGGTACACAGCAACACCGTCAGATCAACAACTGGGGCCATGAAGGAAGGTACACAGCCACTTCATCAGATCAATAACTGGGGTCCTGAAGGAAGGTACACAGCCACTCCATCAGATCATCAACTGGGGACCTGAAGGGAGGTACACAGCCACTCTATCACATCAACAACTATGGTCCTCAAGAAAGGTACACAGCCACTCCATGAGATCAACAACTGGGGCCTGAAGGAAGGTACACATTCCCTCCATCAGATCAACAAATTGGGCCCTGAATGAAGGTATACAGCCACTCAATCAGATCAACACCTGGGGCCCTGACGGAAGGTACACAACCACATCATCAGGTCAACAACTGGGGCCCTGAGGGAAGGTACACAGCCACATTTTCAGATAAACAACTGGGGCTGTGAAGGAAGGTACACAACCACACCATTAGATCAACAACTGGGGCTCTGAAGGAAGGTACACAGCCACATCATCAGGTCAACAAATGGGGCTGTGAAGGAAGGTAGACAGCCACTTTTTCAGATAAACAACTGCGGCCCTGAAGGAAGGTACGCTGCCACACCATCAGATCAACAACTGGAGCCTTGAAGGAAGGTACACAACCACACACTCAGAACAACAACTGGGGCGCTAAAGGAAGGTACACAACCACACCATCAGATCAACAACTGGGACCCTGAAGGAAGGTACACAACCACACCATCAGATCAACAACTGGGACCCTGAAGGAAGGTACACAACCACACCATCAGATCAACAACTGGAGCCCTGAAGGAAGGTACACAACCACACAATCAGATCAACAACAGGAGCCCTGAAGGAAGATACACAACCACACCATCAGATCAACAACTGGGACCCTGCAGGACGGTACACAGCCACACCATCAGTTCAGCAACTGGGGCCCAGAAAAAAGGTACACAACCACACCCTCAGATCAGCAACTGGGGCCCTGAAGGAAGGAACACAGCCACACCATCAGTTCAACAACTGGGGACTGGGGACTGGGGACCTGAAGGAAGGTACACAAGCACTCCATCAGATCACCAACTGAGACTGTGAGGGAAGGTACACAACCACACCATCAGATCAACTAATGGGGTGCTGAAGGAAAGTACACAGCCATACCATAAGATCAACAAATGAGGCCCTAAAGGAAGGAACACAGCCACACCATGAGTTCAACAACTGGGGTCCTGACGGAAGGTACAAAGCCACACCAACAGATTAACAACTGGGGCCCTGAAAGAATTTACAAAGTCACTTCATCATGTCAATAATTAGGGTTCTGAAGGAAGGCACTCAGCCACTCCATCAGATCAACAACTGGTGACCTGAAGGAAGGTATACAGCCACACCACCAGATCAGCAAGTGGAGCTTTGAAGGAAGGTACACAGCCACTCCATCAGATCATCAATTGGGGTCCTGAAGGGGGGTACACAGCAACTCCATCAGATAAACAACTGGGGCCCTGAAGAAAGATACACAGCCACACAATCAGATCAATAACTGGGGCCCTGAAGGAAGGTACACAACCACACCATCAGATCAACGACGGGGGCGCTGAAGGAAGGTACACAGCCACACAATCAGATCAACATCCGTGGCCCAGGAGGAAGGTACACAACCACACCATCAGATCAGCAACTGGGGCTTGGAAAAAAGGTACACAGCCACAAAATCAGATCAACAGCGGCCGTGAAGGAAGGTACACAACAACACCATCAGATGAACAACTGAGGTTCTGAAGGAAGGTACACACCCATACATTAGATCAACAACTGGACCCTGAAGGAAGGTACAAAATCACACCATCAGATCAGTTACTGGGGCCCTGAAGGAAGGTACACAGCCACACCATCAAATCAACAACTGGGGCCCAGAAGGAAGGTACACAACCACACCATTAGATCAGCAACTTGGGCCCTGGAAAAAGGTACACAGCCACGCAATCAGATCAAGAACTGGGGCCATGAAGGAAGGTACAGAGGCCCACCATCAGATCAACAAGTGGGGCTCTGAAGGAAAGTGCACAAAAACACCATCAGATCAACAACTGGGGCCTTGAAGCAATGTACACAACCACACCAACAATTCAACAACTGGGGCCCTGAACGAAGATACACAGCCACATCGTCAGATAAACAATTGTGGTCTAGAAGGAAGGCACACAGCCACTCCATCAGATCAACAATTGGTGCACTGCAGGAAGGTACACAGCCTCACCACCAGATCAGCAAGGGGGCCCTGAAGGAATGTACAAAGCCACTCCATCAGATCAACAACTGGGGCCTTGAAGGGAGGTACACAGCCACTCCATCAGATCAGCAACTGGGGTCCTGAAGGAAGGTACACAGCCACTCCATCAGGTCAACATCTGGAACCATGAATGAAGGTACACAGCCACTCCATTAGATCAGCAACTGGGGCCCAGAGGAAGGGACACAGCCACACCACCAGATCAACAACTGGGGCCCTGAAGGAAGGTACACAGTTACATAACCAGGTAAACAACTGGGGCCGTGAAGGAAGGTACACAGCCACAACCATTAGATCAACAACAGCGGCCCCAAAGGAATATACACAGCCACAACATCAGTTCAACAACTGGGGCCCTGAAGGAAGGTACACAACCACACCATCAGATCAACAACTGAGGTCCTGAAGGAAGGTACACACACATACCATTAGATGAACAACTGGCGCCCTGAAGGAAGGTACACAGCCACAACATTAATCAACAACTGGGGCCCAGAAGGAAGGTACAAAACCACACCATTAGATCAGGAACTGGGGCCTTGGAAACAGGTACACAGCCACACAATCAGATCAAGAACAGGGGCCCTGAAGGAAAGTACACAACCACACCATCAGATCAACAAATGGGGCTCTGAAGGAAGGTAGACAACCACATCATCAAATCAACAACTGGGATACTGCATGAAAGTACACAGACATACCATTAGATCAACAACTGAGGCCCTGAAGGAAGGTACACAACCACTCCAACAGTTCAACAACTGGGACCCTGAACGAAGATACGCAGCAACACCATCAGATCAACAACTGGGGTCCTGACGGAAGGTACACAGGCACACCATCAGATCAACAACTGGGGCCCTGAAGGAAGGTACACTGCCACTTCATCAGATCAATAATTGTGGTCCAGAAGGAAGGCACACAGCCACTCCATTAGATCAACAACTGGTGCGCTGAAGGAAGGTACACAGCCACACCACCAGATCAGCAAGTGGGGCCTGAAGGAAGGTACAAACCCACTCCATCAGATCAACATCTGGGGCCATGAATAAAGGTACTCAGCCACTCCTTCAGATCAACAACTGGGACCCTGAAGGAAGGTACACAGCCACTCAATTAGATCAGTAACTGGGGCTCAGAAGGAAGAGACACAGCCACACCTCCAGATCAGCAAGTGGGGCCCTGAAGGAAGGTACAAAGCCACTCCATCAGATCAACAACTGGGGCCCTGAAGGGATGTACACAGCCTCTCCATCATATCTGCAAATTGGGTCCTGAAGAAGGTACACAGCCACTCCATCAGGTCAACGTCTGGAACCATGAATAAAGGTACTCAGCCTCTCCTTCAGATCAACAACTGGGGCCCTAAAGGAAGGTACACATCCACTCAATTAGATCAGCAACTGGGCCTCAGAAGGAAGGGACACAGCCACACCTCCAGATCAACAACTGGGGCTCTGAAGGGAGGTACACAGCGACACCATCAGATCATCAACCGGGCCCCTGAATTGACGTAAACAGCCACTCCATCAGATCAACAACTGGGGTCCTGAAGGAAGGTACACAGCCAGACCATCAGGTCAAAAAGTGAGGCAGTGAAGGGAGGTTCACAGCCACTCCATCAGATCAACAACTGGGGCACTGAAGGAATGTACACAGCCAGTCCATCAGACCAAAAACTGGGGCCCTGAAGGAAAGTTCACAGCCACACGATCAGATTAGCAACTGGGGCCTAGAAGGAAGGAACACAGCCACAACACCAGATCAGCAACTGGGGCCGTGAAGGGAGGTGCACAGCCACACCATCAGATCATCATCAGTGCCCCTGAAGGGAGGTACAGAGCCACTCCATCAGATAAACAACTGGGGTCCTGAAAGAAGGTATATAGCCACTTCATTAGATCAACATCTGAGGCCCTGAAGAAAGATATACAGCCACACAATCAGTTAGCAACTGGCGCCCAGAAGGGAGGTACACAGCCACACCATCAGATCATCAACTGAGTCCCTGAAGGGAGATGCATAGCCACTCCATCAGATCAACAACTTGGTCACTGAATGAAGGTACACAGCCACTCCATCAAACCAACAACTGGGTCCCTAACGGAAGGTACGCAGTCATTAATCAGATCAGCAACTGGGTCCATGAAGGAAGGTACACAACCACACTATCAAATCAACTACTTAGGACCTGAAGGAAAGTACAGAGCCATACCTTCAAAACAACAACTGTGATCCTGCATTAAGGCACAGAACAACAATATCAGTTCAACAACTGGGGTCCTGATGGAATGTATATAGTATGCCATTAGATTAACAAATGGGTCACTTAAGGAAGGTACACAACCACTCAATCAGATCAACAACAGGAGCCCTGAAGGAAGATACACAACCACACCATCAGATCAACAACTGGGACCCTGCAGGACGGTACACAGCCACACCATCAGTTCAGCAACTGGGGCCCAGAAAAAAGGTACACAACCACACCCTCAGATCAGCAACTGGGGCCCTGAAGGAAGGAACACAGCCACACCATCAGTTCAACAACTGGGGACTGGGGACTGGGGACCTGAAGGAAGGTACACAAGCACTCCATCAGATCACCAACTGGGGCTGTGAGGGAAGGTACACAACCACACCATCAGATCAACTAATGGGGTGCTGAAGGAAAGTACACAGCCATACCATAAGATCAACAAATGAGGCCCTAAAGGAAGGAACACAGCCACACCATGAGTTCAACAACTGGGGTCCTGAAGGAAGGTACAAAGCCACACCAAGAGATTAACAACTGGTGACCTGAAGGAAGGTATACAGCCACACCACCAGATCAGCAAGTGGAGCTTTGAAGGAAGGTACACAGCCACTCCATCAGATCATCAACTGGGGTCTTGAAAGGGGTACAAAGCAACTCCATCAGATAAACAACTGGGGTCCTGAATGAAGGTACACAGCCACTCCATCAGATCAACAACTGGGGCCCTGAAGAAAGATACACAGCCACTACTATCAGATCAACAACTGGGGCCATTAAGGAAGTTACACAACCACACAATCAGATCAATAACTGGGGCCCTGAAGGAAGGTACACAACCACACCATCAGATCAATGACGGGGGCGCTGAAGGAAGGTACACAGCCACACAATCAGATCAACATCCGTGGCCCAGGAGGAAGGTACACAACCACACCATCAGATCAGCAACTGGGGCTTGGAAAAAAGGTACACAGCCACAAAATCAGATCAACAGCGGCCCTAAAGGTAGGTACACAGCAACACCATCAGATCAACAACTGAGGTCCTGAAGGAAGGTACACACCCATACATTAGATCAACAACTGGACCCTGAAGGAACGTACAAAATCACACCATCAGATCAACTACTGGGGCCCTGAAGGAAGGTACACAGCCACACCATCAAATCAACAACTGGGGCTCAGAAGGAAGGTACACAACCACACCATTAGATCAGCAACTTGAGCCCTGGAAAAAGGTACACAGCCACGCAATCAGATCAAGAACAGGGGCCATGAAGGAAGGTACAGAGGCACACCATCAGGTCAACAAGTGGGGCTCTGAAGGAAGGTGCACAAAAACACCATCAGATCAACAACTGGGATGCTGCAGGAAAGTACTCAGACATACCATCAGATCAACAACTGGGGCCTTGAAGCAATGTACACAACCACACCAACAGTTCAACAACTGGGGCCCTGAACTAAGATACACAGCCACTTCGTCAGATCAATAATTGTGGTCTAGAAGGAAGGCACACAGCCACTCCATCAGATCAACAATTGGTGCACTGCAGGAAGGTACACAGCCACACCACCAGATCAGCAAGGGGGCCCTGAAGGAATGTACAAAGCCACTCCATCAGATCAACAACTGGGGCCTTGAAGGGAGGTACACAGCCACTCCATCAGATCAACAACTGGGGTCCTGAAGGAAGGTACACAGCCACTCCATCAGGTCAACATCTGGAACCATGAATGAAGGTACACAGCCACTCCATTAGATCAGCAACTGGGGCCCAGAAGGAAGGGACACAGCCACACCACCAGATCAACATGTATTGTGTTCAGAAAACTGTCATATTGATAGCTCTCTTCGTTACCCCAGTCAACAGATGATAAGTGTTCTCTAAGCCCATCGTAATCTGCTAAACGAAAATCTGGGACTGTTACTGAGTTATCCCTACTATCATACTTCCATTCAATTCTAAATGTAATTGATTTGTGGTCGCTAGCACCCAGTTCCTCTGAAACTTCTAAATTATTAACAAGGGATTCATTGTTTCCCAGAACTAAGTCAAGCAGGTTATTACCCCTTGTAGGTTCTGTCACAAACTGCTTCAAAAAGCAATCCTGAACTACTTCTAAGAAGTCGTATGATTCTAAATTCCCTGTCAAGAAATTCCAATCAATATGACTAAAGTTAAAGTCTACTAGAATTACTACATTATCGTGCCTTGTGGCCCTAACAATTTCCTCCCATAGTAGTCTCCCCTGGTCCCTATCTAAATTTGGGGGACGGTATATCACACCTAAAATTAATTTTTTATGCCTCTCTGAAAATTCTATCCAAACAGACTCTGTATGTGTTACTTCAGACTTAATACCCGTTTTTATGCAGCAGTTCAAACGATCTCGGACATACAATGCCACGCCACCCCCCTTCCCGATACTTCTATCTACTTGGAACAATTTAAAACCCTGAATGTGACATTCTGCAGGCATGTCCCGACTTTTTGAATTAAACCACGCCCTCAGTAATGGCAAATATATCTATGTTACCTGCACTAGCAACTAGTCTCAACTCGTCCATCTTATTCCTAGCACTGCGACTTTTTGTGTAATAAATATTTAAAGACCCTCCTCTCTTTTTACCCTTCCTGCTCCTTTCTGTTATTCCACTAAACCTATTACTGTCATTGTCAATTAGTGCCACTGGCTTTCCAATATCCTCCTCATTTTGCCTATTATTAGTTTCCTAGTACTCATATTACTACCCTGCGACTTCACAGTTTTCCCCCAAAACCCATACCACTAACTATTCCTAGTTTAAAGACCTAACAGCTCCTCCACTGCGTTGGCCAGTGCTCCCACCCCACACCTAGATAAGTGAACCCCATCCCTGGCATACATGTCATTTCTGCCATAGAAGAGGTCCCAGTTGTCAATGAATGTTACCGCATTTTCCTTACAGTATTTGTCCAGCCAGCAATTGACACCAATTGCTCTGGACAACCATTCATTTCCAACTCCTTTCCTTGGCAAAATGCCACATATGACAGGTTTCCCACCCTTCCTCCTAATTATCTCTATTGCTGACCTATACCTGCTAATCAGGTCCTCACTCCTACTTGTAGATGAATGGTTCAGAGAACCGACATGTTGATAAATTAGACACATGTGCAACTCTTGGGTATCTTTATTGAGGAAACGTTTCGCCACACAGTGGCTTCATCAGTCCATACAAAGGAGAATCTTGAAGAACAGGAGGAGAATGAGGTAATCAGTCCCTCAACCTTGAGTCGATGTGGTCAGTCCATCAATCTTGGTATTCTATTCAAGATTGATGGACTGACCACATCGACTCAAGGTTGAGGGACTGATTACCTCATTCTCCTCCTGTTCTTCAACATTCTCCTTTGTATGGACTGATGAAGCCACTGTGTGGCGAAACGTTTCCTCAATAAAGATACCCAAGGGTTGCAAATGTGTCTAACTTATCATCCTCACTCCTACATCTGCCAACATCGTTGCCTCCAGCACTGAGACAGATAATAGGATTGCTCCCATTACCTCTCATGATGTCATCCAGACGGCTAACAATATCCTTAATCCCAGCCCCAGGAAAACACACTCTCTGCCTCCTACTCCTATCCTTCAAGCAGAATGCCCTATCCATGTACCTAATCTGGCTATCCCCAACAACAACAATGTTTTTACCTTCCTTGGCGTCGTCCGTCGTGATGCTCCGAGTAGTCGACTCACATTCGCCAGGTAGCATTACACCACTTGTACAATTCGTCAAGACGTTCTTGATGGTCTTCGTTGGGGTTTCTAGGGATGTCTTACTCGCATAAGAACATAAGAATGTAGGAACACTGCAGAAGGCCTACTGGCCCATACGAGGCAGGTCCTTATCAAAACGATCTCTACCTAAAGCCACCCAAGTAATAACTCCAGTACCCAATGACACCAATCAAACCCAGCCCCTCCCTCTCATATATTTGTCCAGTCTCTTCTTAAAGCTACACAAGGTCCTAGCCTCTATCACCCCACTGGGAAGACTGTTCCACGCATCTACAACTCTGTTAGAAAACCAGTACTTACCTATGTCCTTTCTAAATCTAAATTTATCCAACTTAAATCTATTATTCCTGGTTCTTACCTGGTTTGACACCCTCAGTACTTTATTAATGTCTCCCTTGTTTATGCCCGTCATCCACTTATACACTTCAATGATATCTCCCCTCATTCTACGCCTCTCCAGAGAGTGGAGATTTAAGGCTTTAAGTCTATCTTCATACGGGAGGTTCCTTACGCAGTAAATCATTTTAGTCATTCTTCTCTGTAGTTCTCTAATGTCTATGTCCATCCTGTAGTAAGGGGACCAAAACTGAGCAGCATAATCTAAATGAGGCCTCACTAGTGATGTATAGAGCTGTAAAATAACTTTTGGACTTCTGTTACTTATACTTCTTGAGATAAATCCAAGTAATCTGTTGGCCTTGTTGCGCACACTAAGGCACTGCTGTCTTGGCTTTAGATTTCTGCTTACCATGACTCCCAAGTCTTTTTCACATTCTGTATGACAAAGCTCTACTTCACCTAGATTATAGCTTCGAGGGTTATTTTCATTACCAAGGGCAAGTACCTTACACTTATCCACATTAAACTTCATCTGCCATTTTTCAGACCAAGACATTAATTTGTTCAAATAGTCCTGGAGTTCATTAATATCCTCCTCATTGATATCATCAGCAAACTTACTCATGTCACTAGTAATCCCTTCATCAAGGTCATTAATGTAAATTATGAACAAGAGAGGGCCTAAAACTGATCCTTGTGGAACGCCACTATTGACTAATCCCCATTCAGATTTCACTCCATTAATGGTAACTCTCTGCTTTCTATTGGTAAGCCATGCCTCAATCCATGCTAGAACTATACCTCCTATACCATGAGCTGCCACTTTTCTTAAGAGTCTCTTGTGAGGTACTCTGTCGAAGGCTTTACTAAAATCCAAATAAACAATATCATATTCCTTATCACTGTCAACTGCCTCAAATGTTCTATTGAAGAACGTCAGTAAGTTTGTCAGGCAGGAACGACCTCTCGTGAATCCATGCTGAGATTCATTTATCAAGTTATGCTCTTCAAGGTGACTTCTGATAATGTCAGCTATAATGATTCTAATAACTTGCCACTATAGATGTCAGGCTTATTGACGGTAATTTTGAAGGAGTGGACTTATCCCCTGATTTGAATATAGGAACCACATTAGCCATCTTCCACAACTCTGGCACAACACTGGTAAGGATGGACGCATTGAATACACTTGTTAATGCTGACTAGCTCCATCTTGCATTCCTTAAGTACCCTTGAAAACAACTCATCGGGTCCCGGGGACTTATTTGTTTCAGTTAGTCTATCTGTTTAATAACCATGTCCCTCGTGACAGTAATATTAGTTAACTTAAATTCATCAGGAACTAAATAATTGTTAATTACTGGAATCTCATTTACATCTTCCTGTGTAAAAACTGACAAAAAATATCATTAAATAGGGATCACATTTCCAGTTCATTATATCCGTCAGCTGTCCATTCCCAGATTTCAGAGGTCCTACTTTTTCCTTCACCTTCGTCCTATACACTTGAAAGAACCCCTTTGGATTAGTCTTTGATTCATTAGCAACTCTAATTTCATAGTCACGTTTAGCCTTTCTAATCGCCTTTTTTACTTCTCTTTTAAGCTGAACATATTGGTCAGTAAGGTTAACCTCTCCTCTTCTGATGCGCCAATAAATTCCCCTTTTCTCCCCTAATAGATGCTTTACCTCCTGTTAACCCATTGGGATCGTTATTATTAGACCTAATTTCTCTCTGGGGAATGTATATACTCTGGGCACTGTGTACATTTATTAAAAAACAATCATAAAAGCAGATCCCTTCATATTCATAAGTATGATTATCGTCAATAAAATCTTTTAGCTAGATAACCCCAATCAAGATTAGACAGATGTTTCCCTAAGTCCATTATAATCGGCAGAACAAAAAATCAGGGATTTTACTGTATTACATTATTCTTGCATTCCCAATTAATGCTAAAGGTGATGGATTTGTGATCACTTGCGCCAAGCTCTTCAGTGATCTCCAGATTATTCACGAGTGTTTCCTTATATTGACAAGACTAGGTTGTGTAAACAAAGATGAATAGGAAAAATGTGGGCAGAAGAAAAAAACATTGATGGTGTATTATATGCTAAACAGTCGATTGCAGAAATAAAATTAATGAACTTACGTTTTAGTAGCATGTGCTGGGAACTTTGATATCATTGCATTGATATCATTGATATCATTGCATTAACTGAAACGTGGTATGATCTAAAGAGTCGGGGAAATGACTGCTGAGTATACTTACCCTCCCCTTTTTTTTTTTATACCCCCCCCCCCCCCCCCCCCCCCCCCCCCCACGTTTTCAATTAGGGATTTAAAGCTGTCAATGTGGATAGTGTAATGGGAAAGGGGGGAGGAGTTGCATTGTTGTTCGAGGGATATATTAATTGTTGCATTTAAAAACAGGTATAAAAATAGATGGAGCAGTAAAACAGATGTCTGTTTGGGTAGGAGTTCGTGGAGGGCCAAGGAAAAACTAAATTCTAGGTGTAATATACGGACCTCCCAGGCTTGGGATCACGTTAGAGGAAACTTCTTTGGGACGAAATGTTAGGGCTTATGGACTCAGTAACATAGTCATAGTAGGGGACTTTAAACTTTAGTCAAATTGACTGGAATTTGACTTTGACAGTAATCTAGAGTCAGTGAACTTTATGGAAACAGTCTGGACTGTTCTGAAACAGAGTGCAAACTGAGCCTACGAGGGGTAATAATTTGCTAGACCTAGTACTTGTCAAATAAGGAAAACACTCGTGAAATAATCTGAGATCACAGAAGAGCTTGGGCAAGTGATCACAAATCCATCACTTTTAGCATTAATTGGGAATTGCAAAGAATTAATGATTAATTACAGTAAAAATCCCTGATTTTCGTTCTGCCGATTATAATGGACTTAGGGAACATCTGTCTAATCTTTGATTGGAGGTCTATCTAGCTAATGATTTTATTGGACGATAATCATACTTATGATAGGAAGGATTCTGCTTTGTATGATTGTTTCTTAATAATGTACACAGTGCCCAGAGTATATTTTACATCCCCAGAGAGAATTTAGGTCTAATAATAACGATCCCAAATGGGGTTAACAGGGCTAAAGCAATCTATTAGGGGGAGAAAAGGGGAATTTTTAGGCTGATCAGAAGAGGAGAGGTTAACCTTACTGACCAATATGTTCTAGCTTAAAAGAGAGTAAAAAAGGGGGCGAATTAGAAAGGCTAAAACGTGACATTGAATCTAGAGTTGCTTAATGGAATCAAAGATATCCAAAGGGGTCCTTTCAAGTGTATAGGACTGAAGGGAAGGGAAAAAGTAGGACCTCTGAAATCTGGGATATGCCGAACAGTGGACGGATAATAAACTGATGTGTTCCTAACTTAATGACTATTTTTTGTCAGTTTTTACACAGAAGATGTAAATGAGATTCAGTAATTAACAATTATTTAGTTCATGATGATTTAAGTTATACCTAATTATTACTGTCACGAGGGACATGGTTATTACAACAGATAGACAAATGAAACAAAATAAGTCCCCGGGACCCGATGAGTTGTTTTCAAGGGGTATTAAGGAATGCAAAGATGGAGCATTAGTCAGCCATTAACGTGTGTATTCAATGCGTCCCAGATCCTTACCAGAGTATGTTGTGCCCAGAGTTGTGCGAAGATGGCTAATGTGGTTCCTATATTCAACATCAGGGATAAGTCCAACTCCTTCAAATAACGATCCAATAAGCCTGACATCTATAGTGGCCAAGTTATTAGAATCAATTATAGCTGACATTATCAGAAGTCACCTTGAAGAGCATAACTTGATAAATGAATCTCTTGATAAATGAATCCTAACTTGATAAATGAATCCTACCTATCTTCGTGTCATCGGCGAATTTGCTCATATCACTAGTAATTCCTTCATCAAGATCATTGGAAATAATATATTATAAACAACAACGGGCCCAAGACTGATCCCTGTGGAACGCCACTTGTTACTGATCCCCACTCGGATTTAACCCCATTTATGGACACTCTCTGCTTCCTGTCTGTGAGCCATGATTCGATCCACGAGAGCACCCTTCCCCCAATGCCATGAGCTGCTACTTTCTTCAAACAGTCTTTGGTGCGGAAACTCTATTCAAATGTCTTACTAAAATCTAAGTAAACTATATCAAATTCTTTATCGTGGTCAACAGCCTCAAAAGTTTTACTGAAGAAAAAGTTAATAAATTAGTTAGAACAAGACCGGCCTCTTGTGAATCCATGCTGAAGGTATCATTATTCAAGCTATGCGTATCGAGATGGCTTCTTTTAATCTCAGTATAATTGACTCTAGTAATTGCCTACAAATTGAGAGGTCAGGCTTATTGGGCGGTATTTGGACGGTAATAACGACTTGTCCCCTGTTTTAAAAATAGTATTTAAATTAGCATCATCCACATATCAGGTCAATACACCTGTTTGAAGAGATAAAATTAAAATATTGTTAATGGTTCACAGACTCCATTTGCATTCCTTTAGAACACTTGAAAAACACCTCATCAGGACCCGGTGACTTATTTTGCTTCATCGTCTATCTGCTTTCACAACATTTCACTAGTGACTGTGGATGTTACATAATTTATCTTCTTCTGGCACACTATAAAAATTAAATTCCGGAATATTATTAGTGTCTTCCTGTGTAAAACCGAGAGAAATAAATATTTAAAATCGAGCACATTCATTCTCTTGTCAGTAAGATGCCCATAGTTATTTTTAAGGGGACCTATCTATCTCTTGGACTTTTGTTCTATATACCTGGAAAAACTTTTTGGGTTAGTTTTGTAGAATCCTAGCAACTTTAATTTCTTAGTCCCTTTTAGCTTTTCTTTTCCTCTTTTTTAATATCCCTCTTAATGTCAATATACTGCTTCAATGATGACCTCGCCTCTTTTGATACGGCTATAAATTCCTTTCTTATTGACCTAGTAGATATTTCAGGCATCATGATTCATCCATTTTGGGTCATTTCTATTTGATCTAATTACTTTATAAGGGATAATTGTTCTTTGAGCAGCATGTATTGTGTTCAGAAAGAAACTATCATATTGATAGCTTTCTTCGTTAACCCCAAGTCAACAGATGATAATGCGTTCTCTAAGCCATCGTAATTGCTAAGCGAAATCTGGGACTGTTCAACTCAGTTATTCCCTACTATCATACTTCCATTCAATTTAAATGTAAATGATTTGTGGTCGCTAGCACCCAGTTCCTCTGAAACTTCTAATGTAATTAACAAGGGATTATTGTTTGCCAGAATTAAGTCAAGAAGGTTATTACCTTGTAGGTTCTGACCCCCCCCCAGCAACAAAAAACAATCCTGAATACTTCTAAGATGTCGTATGATTCTAAATTCCCAGTCAAGATATTCCAATCAATATGATAAAGTTATAGTCTCCTAGAATTACTTCAATATCTGTGCCTTGTGGCCCTAACAATTTCCTCCCATAGTAGCTTCCCTGGTCCTATCTAAAATTTGGGGACGGTATATATCACACTAAAGGTTAATTTTTCATGCCCCCTCTGAAAATTCTATCCAAACAGGACTCTGTATGTGTTACTCAGGACCTTGAATACCTGTTTTTTTAATGAAAACAGTTTCATGCGAGCTCGGACATACAGTGCCACCCCACCCCCCTTCCGAATACTTTATCTACTTGGAACAATTTGAAACCCTGATGTGAATTCATGCAGCCATTTTGTCCGGACTTTTTGAATTAAAAAAACACCGTTCTCAGTTAATGGCAAATACATCTAGTGTTACCTGCACTAGCAACTAGGTCTCAACTCGTCATCTTATTCCTACACTCGCGACTATTTAGTGTATTATATACTTAAGGACCCCCTTTCTCTTGTATCATTTCTGCTCCTTTTCCGTTATTCCACTAAAGGTATTACTGTCTTGTCAATTAGTGCCACTGGCTTTCCGCTATCGACCTCATTTTTGCCTATTAATAGTTCTCCTAGTACTTCATATTACTACCCTGAGATCACAGTTTTCCCGCAAAACCCATACGACTAACTATATCCTAGTTTAATGACCTAACAGCTCCCTCCACTGCGTTTGGCAGTGCTCCCACCCCACACCTAGATAAGTGAACCCCATACCCTGGCATACATGTCATTTCTGCCATAGAAGATGTCCAGTTGTCAATGATTGTTACGCATTTTTCCTTACCAGTATTTGTCCAGCCAGCAATGACCCAATTGCTCTGGTCAACCATTCCATTTCCAATCCTCTCCTTGGCAAAATGCCACATATGACAGGTTTCCCACCCTTACTCCTAAATTTCTTATTGCTGACCTATACCTGCTAATCAGGTCCTCACCTACCGTTGCCCACAACGTTGCCTCAGCACTGAGACTGATAATAGGATTGCTCCATTACCTTTCCACCCCCCCCCTCATGATGTCATCCAGGACGGCTAACAATATCCTTCATCCCTGCCCCAGGGGATAAACACAACTCTCTCTGCCTCCTAACTTCCTATCCTTCGAGCAGAATGCCCTATCCAGGTACTAATCTGGCTATCCCCAACAACAACAATGTTTTTACCTTCCTTGCGTCCCTAGTGATGCTCCAGAGTAGTCGACTCACATTCGCCAGGTAGCATCTTTACACCACTTGTAGAATTCGTCCAGAGTTCTCGATGGTCTTGTTGGGGTTTCTAGGGATGTCTCACTCACGTATCTGCCAAATGCTTCTTTGGTGATCGTTGTGGCATTCCCAGTAGAACACTCAATTCGTCGGGTAGCACCGAGAATGATGAGGGTGGGAAGTTTCACGGTAGTCTTCTGGTTTCTTCGCTGTTTCTGCCTCTCAACGTTTTTCTTGATCTTCAGCTTGGTTCCATGTTGCCCGGCCACGACCAAGCTCCCCTCTTAAACCTGAGGGACTCACAAACAGGAGGGATTACTACGAATCTCTTGTTCTCTCCGGTAATCGCCCCCCCCCCCCCCCCCCCCCCCCCCCCCCCCCCCCCCCCCCCCCCCCCCCCCCCCCCCCCCCCCTCCCCCCCCCCCCCCCCCCCCCCCCCCCCCACCCCCCCCCCCCCGTTATCTCCATCATTTATCAACTCTGAGCTCTTCTCTCAGCTGCTGGTAAAGTTGCTCAAGAGAGGGCATCTGGTTCAGATTCACAGAGAGCACACAAACAGGTCTTCACAGAGCTAAGTAAACGTCACCATTGAACTAAGTACACGTCACCACTGCTAAGTACTCGTCCACCACTGATCTAAGTACACGTCACACTGAGCCTAAGTTACACGTACACTGCTAAGTACAACTTCACACTGAGCTAAGTACACGTCACACTGAGCTAAGTACACGTCACCACTGCTAAGGTACAGGTCAACTGTAAGTACACGTCACCACTGAGCTAAGTACACGTCACCATCATAGCTAAGTACACGTCTACATGAGCTAAAGTACACGTCACCTCTGACTGAGCTAAGTACACGTCACATGCACTTTTCTTAGAGTCTTTGTGAGGTACTCTGTCGAAGGCTTTACTAAATCAAATAAAACTATATCCATATTCCTTATCACTGTCAACTGCCTCAAATGTTCTATTGAAGAACGTCAGTATGTTGTCAGGCAGGAACGACCTCTCGTGAATCCCAATTGCTGAGACTTCATTTATCAAGTTATGCTCTTCCTAGGTGACTTCTGCATAATGTCAGCATATTGATTCTAATAACTTGCCACTATAGATTGTCAGGCTTATTGGACGGTATAAATTTGAAGAGTGGAATTATCCCCCTTGATTTTTTGAATATAGGAACCAACATTAGCCATCTTCCTCAACTTGGCACAACACTGGTAAGAAGGACGCATTGAATTACACTCGTTAATGGAGACTAAGCTCCATCTTGCATTCCTTAAGTCCCTTCGAAAACAACTCCATCGGGTCCGGGGACTTATTTTGTTTCAGTTTGTCTATCTGTTTTAATAAACCCATTTGTCCCTAGTGGACAGCAATATTAGTTAACTTAATTCATTAGGAACTAAATAATTGTTAATTTCTGGATTCATTTACATCTTACTGTGTAAAAAACTGAACAAAAAAATAGTATTAAATAAGGTACACATTTCCAGTTTCATTATCCGTCAGCTGTCCATTCCCAGATTTCAGAGGTCTACTTTTTCCTTCCACTTCCGTCCTATTCACTTGAAAGAAAACCCTTTGGAATTAGGTTTTGATTCATTAGCAACTCTATTAATAGTCACTTTAGCCTTTCTAATCGACCTTTTTACTTCTCTTTTAAGCTTGAAAAATATTGGTCAGTAAGGTTAACCTCTCGCCTTCTGATGCGCTATAAATTCCCCTCTCTTTTCTCCCCTAATAGAGGCTTTAGCCTCCTGTTAAACCCATTTGGATCGATATTATTAGACCTAATTTCTCTCTGGGGAATGTTTATACTCTGGGCACTGTGTCACATTTTTATGAAAAACATCATAAAATACAGATCCCTTTTATTCATAAGTATGAATTATCGTAATAATTCATTAGCTAGTTAACCCCAAATCAAGATTAGACAGGTGTCCCAAAGTCCATTTATAATCGGCAGAACGAAATCAGGGATTTTTACTGTATTTCATTATTCTTGCATTCCCAGTTAATGCTAAAAAAGTGATGGATTTGTGATCACTTGCGCCAAGCTCTTCAGTGATCTCCAGATTATTCACGAGTGTTTCTTATTTGGACATGACTAGGTCTAGCAAATTATTACTCCTGGTAGGACTCAGTGTTACGCTCTGTTTTCAGAAAAACAGTCCTGAACTGTTTCCATGAAGTCACTGGAATCTAGATTACCTGTCAAAGAATTCCAGGTCAATTTGAACTAAGTTTAAAGTCCCTACTATGACTATTGTACGTTGTCAGAAAGCCCTAACAATTTCGTCCCAAAGAAGTCTCCCTCTATGTGATCCAAGCTGGAGGTCGGTATATTACACCTAGAATTAGTTTTTATGACCCTCCACGAACTCTACCCAAACAGGACTTGTTACTGCTACATCTATTTTTATACTGTTTTTATGCTACAATTAATATTTTCTCGAACATTACAATGCAACTCCCCCCTTCCCCATTACATCTATCCACATTGAAACAGACTTAAATCCTGATTATTTAACACCGCAGCACGTCACTACTTGACCGGATCATAGTTTTATTCATTACTCCGTTTCACCGTTATTTTGCACACTCAATGTTCTGCACAATCGTTCCCAGCACATGCTTACCCAAACCGTAGTTCATTTAACTGTGGCATTTTGCCAAGAAGTAGGTGTTGGCAATGAATGGTTGTCCAGACAATTGGTATTAATTGTTTGCTGGATAACATGTAAGGATAATGCAGTACCTCATCCTGACAACCTGGGGACAATTCTATGGCCGAATGACATGTATGCCAGGGATTGGATTCACTTATCCAGGGACAGGTGTGGGTTTTCTGCTAACTCAGTTGAGGGGGTGGTGGCTTTAGGACTTTAAACTTGGATTAAGTTGGGTATGGGTTTAGAAATGATAAATAATGAGTATGGATATATTGACTTATCGCTCTCTGATATTAAGAATCATAATAGTAAAACTGTCATGGATAACTCTGGGCTAATGATAATTTCAGAAATTGTGTTAAAAACAAAGATGAATAGGGAAAAATGTGAGAACGAAAAACCATGTGATTGTATTTTATTGATAACAGTCGAAGTGCAAGAAATAAATTAATGAACAACATTTCGGGTAGCATGTGCTGGGAACTTTGATATCATGCATTAACTGAAACGGGTATGATTTAACAGAGTCTGGATATGACTGACTGGTGTAATATTCAGGTGATTTACGTTGTTCTATGTGGATAGATGTGATGGGAAGGGGGGAAAGGAGGTGATTGTATGTTCGAGAATATATAATTGTTGCATAAAAACAGGTATAAAATAGATGGAGCAGTAACAGAGTCTGTTTGGGTAGAGTTCGTGGAGGGTTTGGGGGGGAAGAAAAACTAATTCTTTTTAGGTGTAATATACCGACCTACAGGCTTGGATCACGATAGAGGGAGACTTTTTTGGGACGAAATTGCGTTAGGGTTCTGGACACAGTTACTTAGTCATAGTAGGGGACTTTAACTTTAGTTTCAAAATTGACTGGAATTCTTTGACATGGTAATCTAGAGTCCGTGACTTCTTGAAACAGTTCAGGGATGTTTTCTGAAACAAGAGCGTAACTGAGCTTCAGGGGTAATAATTTGACTAGACCCTAGTCTGTCAAATAAGGAAACACTCGTGAATAATTGGAGATCAATGAAGAGCTTGGCGCAACGTGATCACAAAATCCATCACTTTTAGCATTAAGGGGAATGCAAGTATAATGATAATACAGTAAAAATCCTGATTTTCGTTCTCGCCGTTTATAATGGACTTAGGGAAACACCTGTCTAATCTTGATTGGGAGTTATCTAGCTAATGATTTTATTAACGATGATCATACTTATGATTACTGAAGGGATCGCACTTTTTGATTGTTTTCATTTAATGTGACACCGTGCCCAGAGTATATACATTCCCAAGAGAGAAAATTTAAGGTCTAATAATAACGATCCCAAATTGGTGTTAACAGGAGGCTAATGCATCTATAGGGGAGAAAAGGGGAATTTATAGGGCTCAGAAGAGGAGAGGTTAACTTTACTGACCATATGTTAGCTTTAAAAGAGATAGTAACAAAGGCGATTAGAAAGGCTAAACGTGACTATGAAATTAGAGTTGACTAATGAAACCCCAAGACTAATCCAAAGGGATTCTTTCAAGTGTATAGGACGAAGGTGAAGAAAGTAGGACCTCTGAAAATTGGGAATGGACAGCTGACGGATACACGAAACTGGAAATGTGCTTCCTTAATTAATGACTATTTTTTGTCAGTTTTTTAACAGGAAGATGTAAATGAAGATCCCAGTAATCCAACGATTACTTAGTTCCTGATGGAATTTAACGTTAACTAATATTAACTGTCATGAGGGACATGGTTAATTAAACAGATAGACAAACTGAAAGCAAAATAAGTCCCGGGACCGATGAGCTGTTTTCCAGGGTACTTAAGGAATGCAAGATGGAGCTTAGTCAAGCCCATTAACCGAAGTGTATTCCAATGCATCCATCCTTACCAGTTGTTGTGCCAGAGGTGTGGAAGATGGACTAATGTGGTTCCTATATTCAAACAGGGATAAGTCCACTCCTTCCAAATTACGTCCAATAAGCCTGACATCTATAGTGGGCAAAGTTATTAGGAATCCAATTATAAGCTCGACATTATCAGAAGTCACCTTGAAGAACATAACTTGATAAATGAATCTCAGCATGGATTCACGAGAGGTCGTTCCTGACGACAAACTTACTGACGTTCTTCAATAGAACATTTGAGGCAGTTTTGACAGCGATAAAGGAATGATATTGTTTATTTGGATTTTAGTAAAGCTTTCGATAGAGTACCCTCACAAGAGACTCTTAAGAAAAGTGGCAACTCCATGGTATAAGGAGGTAAAGTTCTAGCATGGATTGAGGGCATGGACTAACCATAGAAAGCAGAGAGTTATACCATTAATGGAAGTGAAAATTCTGAATGGGGATTAGTCACTAGTGGCGTTCACCCAAGGATCAGTTTTAGGCCTCTCATGTTCATAATTTACATTAATGACCTGATGAAGGGGTTAGAGTGACATGAGTAAATTTGCTGATGATACAAAGATTAGGCCGTATAATTCACTCTGAGGAGGATATTCAATGAACTCCAGGCGATTTGTGACAAATTTAATGTCTTGGTTCTGAAAAAATGGCAGTGATGATCCAATGTGGATAAGTGTAAGGATACTATGACCCTTTGGTATGAAAATAACACTCGGGAAGCTATAATCTAGTGAAGTAGGCTTGATCATACAGAATGTGAAAAAGACTTGGAGTCATGGTAAGCAGAAATCTAAAGCCCAAGACAGCAGTTGCCATAGTGTGCGCAACAAGGCCAACAGATTACTTGATTTATCTCAAGAAGTAAAGTAACAGAAAGTCCAAAAGTTTATTATGCAGCTCTATACAATACTAGTGGGCCTCATTTAGATTATGCTGCCAGTTTTGATATCCTTACTACAGGATGGATATAGACTCATTAGAGGAGCATAAGAGAAGAATGACTATAATGATTTACTGTGTAGGAACCTCCCGTATGAAGATAGACTTAAGCCTTAAATCTCCACTCTCGGTGAATGGCGTAGAACTGGAGATGGAGATATCTTGAAGTGTATAAGTGGATGACGGGCATAAACATAAGGGAGCATTAATAAAGTATGAGGGTATCGAAACCAGGAAGAACAGGAAAATAATGGATTAAGTTGGAATAAATTTTGATTTAGAAAGGACATAGGTAAACGTACCTGGTTTTCTAACAGGTTGTGGGATGCGTGGAACAGTCTTCCTAGTGGGGTGATAGAGGCTAGGACCTTGTGTAGCTTTAAGAAGAGACTGGACAAATATATGAGTGGAAGGGGCTGGGTTTGATTGGTGTCATTGGGTACGGGAGTTATTTCTTGGGTGGCTTTAGGTAGAGATCGTTTTGATAAGGATCTGCCTCGTATGGGCCTGTCGGCTTCTGCGTTGATCTACATTCTTATGTTCTTATGTTATGTTCTCTCTCTACATCATGAGCTTTGTCATACCTCGTCTTAAAGTTATGTATGCTTCCTGCCTTAAGAGTAACTCAGGTCAGATCACTGACAGCGAAAAGGAAATGTGCGAACTTTTCAATACATAAGAACATAAGAAAGAAGGAACAGTAGCAGGCCTATTGGCCTAGGCGAGGCAGGTCCAATTCTCCCACCGGCTTAAGCCAATGCCTTGACCTAGTGAGGTCAGACACTTCACTTAAGAGAGGAGCACGACATTCGACCTAATGGCACAAACCAGTCAGGTCCAACTCACACCCACCCACACCCACTCATATATTTATCCAACCTATTTTTAAAAATACACAACGTCTTAGCTTCTATGCCGGTTACTCGGGAGTTTGGTTTCCACTCATCCACAACTCTATTACCAACTGAGTTTCCTAATATCCTTCCTGATTTCTGATTAATTATTATAAATTTTTTTAAATTAATAAAAAAATTTTTTATATTAATATATTATTTTTTTAAATTTTAAAAAATTTAATTAAATAAAATTTATAAAAATTAAATTATTAAATTTTTGTTAATTAATAATGTAATTTTAATAATTTAAAAAAAAATTTTTTAATAAAAATTAAATTTTTAAAATATTTTTTAAAATTATTTAAAAATATAATTTAAAAATTAAAATTAAAATAAATTTAAATAAAGTCATATAATTAATAAAATTAAATAATTATATTATTTTTTTTTTTCCAGCTTAAGCCATTGTTGCGAGTCCTGTCTATGTTAGATATTTTCAGCACGCTATTTACATCCTCTTTATGAAATCCTGTTTTCCATAATAGTAGTGTATCCTGTTTTCTATTTATACACCTCGATCATATCCCCCCTAATTCTACGCCTTTCTAGAGAGTGCAGATTCAGGGCCTTCAGTCTATCCTCATAGGGAAGATTTCTGATACATGGGATCAACTTTGTCATCCTCCTTTGTACGTTTTCCAGAGCATTTATATCTATTCTGTAATACAGTGACCAAAAGTGTGCAGCATAATCTAAATGAGGCCTAACCAAGGATATGTCGAGTTGAAGAACAACCTGAGGACTCCTATTATTTATACTTCTTGTATGAAGCCAAGGGATTTGTTAGCTTTATTGCAAACACTTACGACTGTTGTCTTGGTTTCTGATTATGCTAACCGAAAACCTCCTAAATCCTTTTCGCAACCCGTAATATTAAAAATCTACATTATTATTTTTTTGTGGCATGTTATTTTTCCTGGTCTAAACATTTAGGAACTTTGCATTTGTCTATATTAAACTGCATCTGCACTGCTCCGACCATGCATAATCTATTCAAAATCAGCCTGGAGGTGCCCTCTGTATAGTCCTCCATAGACAAATGAATTGGACGGCCTATATTGAGTCATCAGCAAATTTGCTTATGTTCGCTATTTATTTCCCTCTCTATGTCGTTTTATGTAAATTGTGAACAACAACGGGCCCAACACTGACCCCTGCGGAACACCGCTTTTGATGTGCCCCCATTCTGATTTCTCCCCATTTATGCAATAAATGACATACCCATGCACTCTGCCCCTGGCCCAGACTCATGGAACTCCGTGTTCATCAAGAATTGCAAGAAGCCCTTGTCACGTGCCTTCAGCATTTTATGGAGAGGGAGCATGGCAATAGGGGGTCCATTCCCACACACACTACAAACAACAGACATAGCCCCACTCCACAAAAGTGACAGTAAAGCAATTACAAAGAACAACAGACCTATAGCACTAGCATCCCATATAAAAATCTTTGAGAGGGCTCTAACAAGCAAGATCACCAACCACCTAGATACCCATCAATTACATAACCCAACGCAACACCGGTATAGACCAGGTTGCTCCTACCTGTCCCAGCTACTGGACAACTATGACAAGGTCCTGGATGTTGTTGAGGATAAACAAAATATAGATGTAGTATACACAGACTTTGTAAAAACTTTCGACAAGTCTGACCATGGTGTAATAGCACACAAAATGTCTGATATAGGAATAACATGAGAAATTGGAAGATGGATCTATAACTTCATGACAAATAGAACAGAAAGAGCAATAGTAAACAGAGTAAAGTCCCAGGCAGCCACGGTGAAAAGCTCTATTTCACAAGGCACAGTACTCTCTCCCATTCTATTCCTCATCCTCATTTCTAACGTAGACAGATGTAAGCCATAGCTCTGTGTCTTCCTTTGCAGATGACATCCGGATTGCCATGACAGTGACCTCCATCAAAGACACTACAAGATTCCAAGCGGACATCAACCAAATCTTCAAATGGGCCACTCAAAACATGAAGTTCAACGAGGAGAAATTTCAACTACTCAGATATGGAAAGCTTGAAGAAATTAAAAATGTATCAGGGTACACGACAAATTTTAACCATACAATAGAGCGAAACTGAAAAGTGAAATGCCTGGGGGTGATATTGTCACAGGATCTTGCCTTCAAAGACCACAGCAATGTACCTACGTCATCGGCTAGGAAAATGATAGGATGGATAATGAGAACCTTCAAAACTAGGGACGCAAAGCCCGTGATGACACTCTTCAAATTGCTTGTTCTCTCTAGGTTGGAATACTGCTGTACACTAACGGCTCCCTTCAAGGATGGCGACATTGCAGACATGGAGAGTGCACAAAGAACTTTCACAGCACAGATAAGTACGATAAGGAACCTAAATTACTGGAAACAGTTGAAGGTCCATGATCTGTATTCCCTGGAATGCAGGCGAGAGAGATACATGATAATATACACTTGGAAGTTCCTGGAGGAATTGATACTGAACCTGCACACGAAAATCACTCCCTATGAAAGCAAAAGACTCGACAGGAAATACAACATTCTCTGGATGAAAAGCAGGGGCGCCCCGAGTACATGAGAGACAAATAAAAATGCCGGGGCCAAAGGACTGTTCAATGCCTCTCAGATTCATAAGGGGGGTTACTATAGGACTCTGGCTGTCTTCTAGAAGGTTTACTGACAGGTACCTAAGTCAGTAACCTGACCTATCGGGGCTGTGGATTCATACGTCAGTTTGTGTGTGGCCAGCAGTAACAGCCTGGTTGAACAGACCCTGATTCACCATGAGGCCTGGTCTCTGACCGAGCCACGGGGGCGTTGACCCCCGAAACCCTCTCCAGGTAAACTCCAGGTAAACCAGTGGCTGCACCACGTGTCCAGCCTGTCCACATCTCTTTGAAGTCCTGCCTAATCCTCATCTGATTTACATTCCTCTCCATTAATTCACATCATCTGCGAACCAAAAAAAAAAGGGACACTTCTGAGTCTATCCCTTCCATCATGTCATTCACATATACCAAAAAAGCACTGGTCCTAGGACTGACCCCTGTGGGACCCCACTCGTCACAGGCGCCCACTCTGACACCTCATCACGTACCATAACTCGTTGTTGCCTCCCTGTCAGATATTCTCTGATACATTGCAGTGCCCTTCCTATTATACGTGCCTGATCATATAACTTCTGCACTAAACTGGTCTATAGCTTAGTGCTTCTTGTCTGTCTCCTTTTTCAAAAATTAGGACTACATTTGATGTCTTCCATACCTCAGGTAATCTCCCTGTTTCGATAAATGTGTTGAATATTGTTGTTAGGGGTACACATAACGCCTCTGCACCCTCTCTCAGGACCCATGGAGAGATGTTATCTGGCCCCATTGCCTTTGAGGTGTCTAGCTCACTCAGCAGCCTCTTCACTTCTTCCTTGGTTGTATGTATTGTGTCCAACACTTGGTGGCATACTACACCTCTCCGTCTCTCTGGAGCCCCTTCTGTCTCCTTGAATCTCACATTGAGTTCCTTAAATACTTCTTGGTCGTTTCTTGTGATCTCTCGTCCTTCCTTCCTTAGCCTGATTACATGGTCCTTGACTGTTGTTTTCCTCCTGATGTGGCTCTACAACAGCTTCGGATCAGATTTGGCTTTCTCTGCTATGTCATTCTCATATTATCGTTGAGCCTCCCTTCTTACCTGTGCATATTCATTTCTGGCTCTATGACTACTCTCCTTATTCTCATGGGTCCTTTGCCTTCTATACTTCTTCCATACCCTAGCACACTTGGTTTTAGCCTCCCTGCACCTTTGGGTGAACCATGGGCTCATCCTGGCTTTTCACTATTCCTGTTACCCTTGGGTACAAACCTCTCCTCAGCTTCCTTGCATGTTGTTGTCACGTATTCCATCATCTCGTTTACTGACTTCCTTGTCAGTTCTCTGTCCCACTGAACCCCATTCAGAAAATTCTTCATTACTGCGTAGTCCCCCTTCTTGTAATTTAGTTTCATTCATCTGGCTATTCCTGCTTCCCCCTCTACTCGTAACTCTACTTTGTATTCATATCTTAAAACCACATGATTGTTGGCCCCAAGGGGTCTTTCATATGTGATGTCCTCAATATTTACACTACTCAAGGTGAATACTAGGTCCAGTCTCACTGGTTCGTCCTCTCCTCTCTCTCTGGTAGTGTCCCTTATGTGTTTGTACATGAAGTTTTCCAGTACCACCTCCATCATCTTAGCCCTCCACGGTTCTTGGCCCCATTGTGGTCCATAGTTCGCCAAATGATATCCTTTTGGTTGAAGTCACCCATGATCAGTAGCTTTGCCCTGCTTGCATGAGCCCTTCTTGCCACTTCAGCCAGTGTGTCAGCCATCACTCTATTACTCTCATCATACTCTTGCCTTGGCCTCCTGCTGTTCTGTGGTGGGTTATACATCACTGCGAATTATCACCTTGGGACTTCCAGACTGAAGAATTCCTACTATGCAATCTCTTGCTTCTCTACGGTCTTCTCTCTCCAGCTCATCAAAATTTCATCGGTTTTTGACAAGCAGTGCCACTCCTTCCCCCCTCTGTTTCCTCTGTCATTCCTCAGGATCTGATATCCTGTTGGAAAGATGGCATCTGTTATCATACCTGTGAGCTTGGTTTCTATGAGAGCTTTGATGTCCTGTGATGCCTCTTTGACTCTTTCGTGCCACTCCTCCCAATTATTTGTTATTCCATCAGCATTGGTGTACCATACCTTCAGTTTCCTCTCCAATACTGTGTTCTGGGGGTCTGTGAGGGCTGGGGACCTGCTAGTGTACTGTGGGATTCTATAGCTGAGTGCTGGGTGGGAGCTGTGGGTGGACTGTGGTTTGTGTTGGGACAGTGAGATTGGTTGTGGGGTTCCGGAGATGATTCTGTGTGTGCTTGCTCTTGTTGCTCTGCCCTACTCCAGTTGTTCTCTGCTGATTCTGTCCTTGTCTCTCCTCCTAGCTCCTTTCGCTTCTGTGTCCTCTCCCTCAGCTGCTGTTGTACTATTTGTGTTCAGTCTCGGTCTAGGAACACCCTCTTGTATTCTGCCAAGTCCTTCAACTGTGGTTTCTCTTGGAGAATCCTGTTCCGCACTATTTCTGTCCTGAAAATCAGCTTGATTGGTTGTTCTCCTCTTCAAACACCCCCCTATTCTCTCAAAATTTACAATCTTGGACATGTCCTCTTCACCTATTACTGTGATGATGTTCTCAATCTCCTTTCTGCTTGCTGCTTTTCAATGTGTGTCCTTCCCTTGCTCTCCTGAAGCCCATGAATAAACACCGACTTCACCCTCTCCTCCTCCCATTGCCTTTCCCTCTGTGAATGAGGTTCCTGTGTGTACATGGCCATTTTCCCCCTTGTTTTTTCCAGTAGCTCTTGGTGGCATGTTTGTGCCACTGCTTTTGACCTCTCCCCTCTCCACCTGCACCCAGCTGCTCTCCCCCTTCACTCCTTGGCCCTGCTTCTTAGGCTGATGTGGCTTTAGCATAAGTTATACCTCCTTCATTCCCTTTGGGCCTCCCAGCTTCATATGCTGTGTCGTCTCTGGTCAATACCCCTGTAACTCGCTGCAGCCTGCTTACCACATTTTCTAGGTCCCTTATCCTGACTAATGCAGTTTCTACTTGAGACTCCCAGTTCTTCTTCTCCTCCAACCTCTTTCCCAATTTCACAGAAAGCTCTGTCTCCATTTTTAGAGGAAGCTGTCCTAGTTTTCTCTCCCACTCTTGTTCCATCCTTTTGCACTGCTCTTCCATCCACTCCTCCCTGGGTCCTTCGAGTCCCCCTCTGACCCACCATTTTTTTTTTTTGAGGAGGGAAGGGAGAGGTACACGTGCCGATACTATTCCAGAATCTGGTAACAGTGCTTCATCAGCAAGTTCTGAGTCAGGAGTTTCTCCACCAGAGATTGGTGCAGTTAATGATCAGGGAACTATCACTTCTCCTGATTACCTACTGCACCAAAGTATGAACAGCAGGGACACATCTGTCAGAACTGGTAGAGGACGGGGCAGAGGACGTGGAAGAGGACGTGGATGAGGAAGACATCCCCAGCCATCTCACCCTCCACTAACACAGTTCCAGCGGCAGAACCTGAGGACAAATCTGCAAAACACAGGAGGTGCAACAAATCATAGTCCACCCTCCCAGGCACCTAGGCTGTGCTCTCGCTGTCACCGGAAGGGGCACACTGCCAACAACTTCCTGTGAGATACCATGTGGAATTACTGCTACAAGAAAAGGACATCAGGAGGACCAGTGTCAGAAGAAAAAGGAACTTGACAGACAGGGCCACCTGTTTAGAGACCTGTTCTCGGAACAAACCAGCAGGATCTCTGAATTGGTGAACACACTCACATGTCACCCACTCAGCTACTCCTATCTCAGCCCAGCAGGTGGTATTGTGCCTTATACAAGACCACAGACCTACATCCCTGCAGCTGCCTCAGTACCCCACCCCTCTCAAGTAGTGAGTGATCTAGCAGAAGGCATAGTCACTTGTCAATCCCTCGGCTACGCTGGATCGTCTGACCACAAGGCTGTTTTTACGACCCTTAAGATCCCAACAGAACGAGGTGAGGAGTCCACACGCATAACCTGGCTATGCGAAAGAGGTAATTGGCCAGCCCTTTTCTCGGAGCTCGACACCACCGATTGGAATGCTCTTCTCCATGGGGATGTTGACAACCAAGTGAAAGCCTTCACTGGATATATCTTTAATCTACAACAAGAACACATTCCTCACTGGCAATATGTGATGAAGCCTACATATCAGCCTTGGTGTGGCTTTCATTGTAGAGAGACGCTACTGCTAAGCACAAGGCATGGCGAAGGTATAAGAGACATCCTTCCACCTATAACAGGAACTTGCACAGGCAAGCCTGTAGGCATATGGGTGTCGGTCAAAAGTGGGCCATCGCTAAGTGGGAGATGGACATAAAAAGGAAGCTAGCATCAGGTAGGGTAGGCTCCAAAACCTAGTGGTCCCTGGTCAAGGACAGAGAATATTATCTGCCTGATGAACTCATTCCACCTCTAAATCGACAGGATGGGACCACCTCTACTAGTAGTCAAGAGAAAGCAGACCTCTTTGCCAGACACTTTGCTACCAAAATGCAAGTTCCTGATCCAGCAAGGGACCCTCCTTGGCTAGCGGCAAGAACTGTGTCAAAACTGTCAATGGTGACAATCAGGCAGGAAGAGGTGCATTTCCTTCTCAAATCGCTTGACCAAGAAAAGGCTGTGGGCCCAGACAAGTTGAGCCCAAGATTGATGAGAAGATGTGCAGACCAGCTAGCAGCACCTCTAACTCGCATCTTTCAGCACTGCCTAGTACAGTGTAAATGGCCTTCTCTGTGGAAAGAGGCAAATGTAGTCCCTGTTCACAAAAAGAAGAGCAGAGCAGAAATCAGCAACTACCGACCAGTGTCACTCCTGTCAATCACTGGCAAGATCCTTGAGACAATAATCTCAATAAGAATGACAGAGTTTTTTGACTACCACTCACTACTTTGTGACCGTCAATATGGCTTCAGGAAAGATTACTCTGCTGCTGATCTGTTGTTAAACCTCTTCACTAAGTGGCACCAGTCACTGGATGAATCCAAGGTCAGCTGTGTGGTAGCACTGGACATTGCTGGTGCTTTCGACCGGGTGTGGCACCAGGGCCTCTTAGCAAAACTTCAAGCACTGGGAATTGCAGGCTCTATGCTTGGTGATTACCTTCATGTTCTCAGTGGAGCAGAATCAAAAAGACATCCTTCTGGGGCAAATGTTCCACAAGGAAGTGTTCTGGGACCATTGTTATGGACTGTCTACTTCAATGACCTCATTCATCTCATCCCAGAATCCCATGCATATGCAGACGACTGTACACTGACATTCACTTATCCAAGAGAAGAAATGCCAGCTGCTCTAAGCTACATCAATCACCAGCTAAGAGCTATATCAGCTTGGGGAAATAGATGGCAAGTAACATTTGCACCTGAGAAAACACAAATGATGATCTCTAGGCACCATGATGATAATGCCACTGCAGTAGTAAGGATGAATGGGAGAGTGTTGGCATCTGGGGAAGAAGTTGATATCCTTGGGGTGAAATCTGACTCCAAACTGACCATGAAAAACCACGTTGTAAATCTTGCAAACAAGGTAGCAAGGAAGCTTACAGCACTTTGCTGTATCTCGCATCTGCTTGACAGCAGGGGTTGAAAGATTTTGTATGAGGCACAAGTACACTCACACCTTGAGTATGCTCCACTTTCTTGGTTCGCCTGCCCATCTTCTCATCTGCGAATGCTTGACAGAGTAGAGAGCAGAGCAAGACGTCTCATCTCTTGCTTGGACTTGTGGAAATTATTTAATTTCCGAAGCTATAGTGCCTAATAATTGTTTAATGTGTTGATTTGGGTCAAAATGTATTTGTATTTTGAATGGAACAAACTGGGTTCCCGCTGCGCCTGCGCAGATGTGCAGGGGTATAGGTCGAGTGGGGACACGAGGTGGCGGGAGTGTTTTAAATGTAGTGAGGAAGCTGTGAAACATGGGATCAGGAAATTGGCGTTCACGGCGGCCTAAGGATTAATATAGGCCTCACTTCCTAATAGGAAGTGTCGTAATTGTTCCTGGTGAAGAGTGAGGGAACGAGATTTACGTGACCACCGTGATAAAGTGGTAAAATAAGTGGATAATAGTAGGACCGTGGGTGATGGGTGCGCCGCCATGGAATGTGTCCAGGGGAAATTACCCGTGAGTTAATCCTCACTCATCGGTCTCAGATCTTAATGGAGTGACCTCTAATGTGTATAATAATTATGAGACGTTAAATCGTCTTGTGAATGGTAATGTAATCAGTGATAATAACATTAAGTTAAGAGAATGCGGGAAGTGAAATAAATCGCCCTGCTCCGAGTGAACGCGTGGTTCTCGTCCCGAGGATAGTGAAGTTTTATGGAATCACGACTTCTAAACTGGGACAAACCAACGGATACCTCGTCCTGCTAGAATAAGAACCGTGTCGGTGTAGCAGGACATCGAAAAGAGATGGTGAATGGAGGAAATAAGGAGCATCAATCACCCACAGTTAAGTAACTTTTCTAGTTATAGCAGACTGATACTGGCCAGTTAGGTATGTTTTAATTGGATAGGTTATGGGTGATCCAGCCACATCAAGTGACCAGTGAATATCTGGTAAGTGGTGGGATTATGTACAAGTGTTTTTCCTTGATGGGTATATCCATGTGTAACCTACCCCCCCGCCTTCATTCAGTTAAACTAATATAATCTATACAATCCACAATTAATTAGTAGTGCCGTACTTGAGGGTGCTACCCAATTTATACTGGTCTCGGATAGATATGGATAAGATTGTGAGGGTCGAGGGGCCACCTGCAGTGACCAGAGGTGGTTAAGTTTTCTCACATGTCTACATGGGTGACTACGGTAAACAATATCGTTGTTGTCTCCCAAGGAGATTACTTGTATGCATGTAATGTTGAGGTATGTACAAGTAATCATTCCTTTAAAATTTTCCATATCTGCCTGCTGGTCCTTCCTGAACCGGATGCAGTCAGTGAAAAATAAATTGAATTAATTACTTAATAATTAAGTGACTGATTGAAGAAAGTGGGTATAGGGTACACAAATTTAGTCGGTCGTGTGGTGGATAATAATTAGCCCAATTAATTATTAGCACATGGGTGGCTAGGATTTATACAAGTGCAAGAATTACTCACACAAAGTGTCTACTTAAGTCGTATAATTGGTGATTATTAATTCCCTAACCATGGCTGGGTCTGAGGAAGTTAGTGCGGCTGGCAAGTCCATGGATGCCAAAGCAAAGAAAGCGTCACTACAAGCTCAGAAGGGTCATGTTACTAAATCATACAACAAGTATATGGAGTTAATGAAACAAGAAACGGTAAACCCTGATGAATTAAAGCTACACCTAGATTCCTTAGAAAGTAGATATGAGTCATATAAATTGTGGTATAAGGACTGTGAGAGCGATCTTCTGGTGAATTGTGCAGATGATGCTGAAAGGGAGCGGCTGCTGGAGCAATATTATGAAGTGGAGGACAACATTGTGTCCTGCAAAACTAAGGCTTTAGAGAAGGTAAAGGGTGTAGACAATGTTGTTGGTCAACCTAGTAAGGAAAATCAGAGGTGTCTACCAAAACTCCCAGAATTATGCATGCCTGTGTTTAATCCGGGAGAAAACTGGGATGAGTTTTGGTCTATCTTTAAAGCAGTGAGGCAGGAGTCATGGCGGCAGAACTCTGTGATGCTGAGGCGACGATTAAGAACATAAGAACATAAGAACGAAGGAACACTGCAGAAGGCCTACTGGCCCATGCGAGGCAGGTCCAAGTTTCCTACCGGCTTAAGCCAATGCACCCAACCTAGTCAGGTCAGGTCACATTGACTTAAGGGAGGAACACGGCAACCGACCTGTTAGCACAAGCTATCAGGGCTAACTCACACCCACCCACATCTACTCATGTATTTATCCAACCTATTTTTAAAGCTACACAACGTTCTGGCCTCTATAACGGTACTTGGGAGTTTGTTCCACTCATCCACAACTCTATTACCAAACCAGTACTTTCCTATATCCTTCCTGAATCTGAATTTTTCCAACTTAAAACCATTGCTGCGAGTCCTGTCTAGGCTAGATATTTTCAGCACACTATTTACATCCCCTTTATTTATTCCTGTCTTCCATTTATACACCTCAATCATATCCCCCCTAATTTCTCGTTTTCTAGGGGAGGCAGTTTCGGGCCCTTAGTTATCCTCATAGGGAAGGTTTCTGATACATGGGATCTCTTTTCACCCTCCTTTTACTTTTTCCAGAGAATTTTATATCCATTCTGAATACGGTGACCAAAACTGTGCAGCATAATCTAAATGGGGCCAAACCCAAGGTTATAAGTTGAAGAAAAACCCTGAGGACTCCTATTTTTTATGCTTCTTGATATAAAGCCAAGGTTCTATTAGTTTTATTGCGAACATTTATGCATGTTGTCTTGTTTCAGATTATGCTAACCAAACTCCTAAATCTTTTTCGAAATCCGTAATTTTAAAGATCTACATTATTTAGTTTATTGTGGCAGGGTTATGCCCTGCCAAAAATTTAGAATTTTGCATTTGTCAAATTTTTAAAAACTGCATCTGCCCTTCTCGACCACTGATCAGTCTATTTAAATTTCCGGGAGTGCTCGAATGTCTCGTCAGAATGAATTCGAGGGCCTTTTTTGGGTGTCATCGGCAAACTTGCCGATGTCGCCTTTTTTGCCCTCTCTATGTCGTTTTGTAGATTGTGAACAGCGGGGGGCCCAAAACACGCCCCCTGTGGAACCCCGCTCGTGACGCTTCCCCACCTGATTTCTCCCCATTTATGCAACTCTCTGCTCCCTATTTTGTCAACCGCTCTACCCCAAGAAAAATTTCTCCCCTATTCCTTTTGGCTTTAATTTTCCTCAATAGTCTCTGATGTGGGCCCCTGTCAAAACCCTTTTCTGAAGTCCTATACACTTCATTTTTCTTCCTGATCTACCCCTCAAATACCTTATGAAAAAAGTTAAAAAATTCGAAGGAGGAACGCCCCTTTGAAAACCCTGCTGAGATTCGTTGATTAATTTATGCTTTCAAAAGGCTACGAATGCCCGCAATTATTGATTCCCTAAATTTCCCACTTGGGGGTTAAAGGGTTATTGGGCTATATTCGAAGCTAAGGACCTTCACCTTTTTGAAAATAGGTTTTACATTTGCCATTTTCCACTTTTCTGGCACCATGCCATTTGTATGAATGTTGAAAAAAATTACCAAAGGTGTGCAAGCTCCCCTTTACATTTTTTTTTGAACCCCTTTCATACAGTTCATCAGGGCCTGGGGATTTTTTTAGGTTTTAATTTATCTATTTGCCTAAGGACCATGCACTTGTGCCCCAATAGTGCCGTTTATTACGTCCTTTCTACATAATTTACATTACTGGGAAAATCGCTGGTATCCTCCTGTGTAAAAAAAATGAGAGGGAAGTATGTGTTAAAAATTCTACAATTTTTTTCACTGTCTGACTGACCCCATCTAAATGTTGGGGCAGGGCAAAAAACCCTGCCCCATTAAACTAAATAATGTAGATCTTAATATTACTTGCGAAAAAGATTTAGGAGTTCTGGTTAGCAGTAATCTGAAACCAAGACAACAGTGCATAAGTGTTCGCAATAAAGCTAATAGAATCCTTGGCTTCATATCAAGAAGCATAAATAATAGGAGTCCTCAGGTTGTTCTTCAACTCTATACATCCTTGGTTAGGCCTCATTTAGATTATGCTGCACAGTTTTGCCTTGGATCACGAGCTGCCTCTGTATCAGAAGGTGGAACTGACCATGACTAATGAGGAGAAGCAGGAGACACACACAGATAAGATCATCAGACTTAACCTTGAACAGGAAGAAGTTATGGGAGTTATGGGAGTGTTGTAGCCACATACATACTGTCAGCGTGCCTCATTGTGCTCCGGGTTTTCTCGTGTTTTCACGGTCGCTCTTACGTGCTAGAACTTTAATTTGTGTCATCAATCCTATACGATACATCCCTCTAGCGCCTGGAACCAATCTTGGGCGGAAAACATTATATACTGAGTCAAAAAAGGAGAATTAGTGTGCACTACCTAGCAGAGTTTACTGCCAGAGGGGAATCAGGCCTGTGTCCCGTGTGAAAAAAATAATAATAATTGAACTTTTCGTGTCAGAGGAAAGAAAGTCTCCCTGATAACATTGAGTATACATAGTGTATAGTGTATACTACAGTGGCTCCCTAGTATATTTGATGATAAAGGCTAAAGTGTCATTTGAAAAACAGGTGAATTTGTAAATGAAGTGATAAGCCTATAGAGGCAGGTGCCAGAAGTCGCCGGGAAAACTTACCACAGGTCAGCTGTTTTTAATAATCTTCCTGGCTTGCTAGTGTACTCGCATTAATCTAGTGATACCAGGAAAAAAAAAGCAGAATTACAGTGTTGTAGTAGCAACTAACCAATATTATAATGGACTTAGTGGAGTGGAGTGACTTTCATTAGTTTCTTTTTTCTGAAATACCAGACGTTTTACTGTGAATTTCATATAACCTGTAGTTACCAGCGGTCGCAATATACACAACGAGAAGCAATTATTTTCTACAGAAAAAAACGTCCTCCTCCAAAATTTCCACCAGTCAACTTAGTGATAATATAGCATTTATTGTGGTGGAGACGGAAAAAAAAAAAAAAAAAAGCTAGATACAGCGATTGATAAACAAGGGTTGAGGTCGAAACCCTTCGTCATTTTTAGGAGTTCCAGCCCGTCACCGGTTTCTTCAAACACGCAAGTTATACTTTTGTATCAATCAAATCACATATTAGGGTAATAATTTCCAGTAGATTCTTCATGTTTTAGTCAAAATCACCGACCAGTATGTTTTAATAAGTGACCATGATCAGATCAGATCGACTGGTCCAACCCTTGACTGGTCAAACCCCTTTACGGGTCCAACCCTTGACGGGTTTCAAACTTTTTCTTTGGGACAATAAACAGACGTAAACGGATGGGGTTGTAGGCGCCCTTATAAACACAAAAAAATAAAAATCGGGAACTTGCACAGTAAGCTGCCAATATACAAAAACAGTTAGAAAAGAAATACAAATAGCTAGAGTTTTATTTAAGGAGGTTATTAATAGATATTCAAGGGGTTGCTAGTAAGAATTTGCAGTAAAAACCCATTCAAATCATTATAAGCTGTTGTAGTCTGGGTCAGTCAAAAAAAACGGGCTTCCACATGGGTAAATTGTCATTTTTTGTGGAATTGGTGCACCCCCCCTTGTGGAATACCCAAGAATAGCTACAAGCAGTGTTAAAACGGGAAGTGTTTTTGGATATGCCCAAATGAAAAATTTGTGGACAAAAACCCAAAAGGGGGTATTAAAAGGGAAACATCAAACTGCTTTCATAAAAACCTGGAAGTTTTCTAAAACAGAGGGGGAACTAAAAAGTCGGGGGCTAAATGGTACTGCCCTTGATACTGGCCATGTGTCAGAAACTGAAAGGCTGGAGATGATGTCCGGTAGTCAGTAAATGTGGGGCTGATAGTGCGCCCTGGGAGACAGTACTGGTGAAGCTGGGATGCTGCCCGGGGGAGAAGAAATGGTAAAAGCGGGAGGTGCTGTCCTGGGAACAGTAATGTTGAACTGGAGATGCTGTCCTGGGAGACAGTAATGGTAAAAGCTGGAGATTTTGTCCAGGTTAGTCGGGAATTTACGCAGGAAGGAATACATAAAAATGACCTCATGGGGACGGGGACCCATAGTGGGGAAACAAGTGTAGTAAAAGATGATAAAACCAATATTGCAAATAGAAATACCCAGGAAATAGAAAAACAAGAGGACTCCACTAGAATTTTTGGGATAATTACCAAAAAAAAACTGGTGGGACTCCATTTTTGGGTGTAGGGAGGATAGAAGTAAGACAGGGAAAAACAGCACCAACGGGGAATACGTCACAGAACCCAAAGGCAAACGGAAAACCCAAACCCGTGCACATATATGCACTTGGTATTGCTGGCATGGGAAATCTGGAAAAAAAAAAGATGGGCGTCAACTATGACCCCCCCTTGAAAATGCCATGCCCATATGACAACAGGAAATTGCCCAAATCCCTTTGTAAGCTTTTTCACCCCGAAAGTGTACCTTTCATACAGGAAAGATGTGCTATAACTTAAAAATTTCCAGGCCACATCTAAAGGGGGCAAAAAAAACGAAACATCCAGGCCTGGGAAACCCGGGTAACCCCAGCCATCAAAAGGGAGAGGTTTTTTTGTGCCAGGAAGGAAAAAAAAATTGGGAGGAAATGGCAGAAAAATGTCACCAAATCCAGTCTTCCTGGAGTGGAACCACAGTCGATGGCCCCCACTCCCAAAACCCAAAAGATACAGATACTAAGCCGGGAAAAAATCCCCCCCAGTACCAACAAAACCACCCCGATAACATTCTTTTAAATAACAGGGTCAAAGCCCGCAACAAAAAAAAAATACCTTTCATCTGTGGGCGCTTGCAAAGGCAAAGGCAAAGTTTGCGGCTTTCACTGGACCCACATAAAGGATCACTTGGGCAACGAAATTGGATCCCAGGGTTTCAAAATATCGATTGACAAGTGAAAAGGCAAAAGGGGGGGGGGTTGGCCTGTACTTGCAGAGTCACTTGTTTGCACAGAAAATGCTTAATGCCTCAAAAGAGTAGTGGAATTTTAGCAGTAAGGTCGAGAACCAAAACCTAGTCAAATTTTTTAGTCTACAAGCCTCCGGGTGCAAATCCCCGCAATTCCCGGAACAGCTGTTAAAAATTGACCCTGTTGGAAAATCTTCCAGCTCCGCACCCCAAAATCTTGCTCCTGGGGGATTTCAATTGAGGCACCTAAAATGGGGGAATATAGAAATAATATTGTTGCAAAAACCCAGGAGGCAGCTTTGATGAAAACACACTCACACGAGCTTTTAAATCTCTGCACAAAATTAATTTAAACCAGAAAATAATAGAGCCTACTAGACTGGAGATACACTAGACCTCATTTCACTAACAATGATGATCTCATAACAAATGTCACCATATCAAAACAATATACAGATCAAAAAATTTAATGAGGTTCAACATTATGCGTGGACCCCAGGACCGACAAAAGAAAATTAGTCAGGGGGAGCTTCCCCAAAATTCAATTTCAATAACAAAAAACAAAAAGGGGGGCCCCAAGTAAACCAATTAACCGATAAAAACCTGGGAAGATATACTAAGAACACAGACCCCAACTTATGCTAAAACAGTTAACTCGGGGCCTCGAGTATGCACAAGGCTTTTTTCCTCAAGAAAAAGGAGGAGTAGAGAAAAAATAAAAGAGACAGGCACTCCCTTTACGGCGACGGAAAAAATTACAGAGGGGCTAAAAGAGGTCATATATCTAAAATGCGTAGGGAGAACTGGTCAGGAAAAAGCAAGCATCGAACTTAAGCTAAAGAATCCTTAGGAGTCAGGAATCGCGGGAAAAAAACTAAAAGCCATAAATGAAACGAAGAAACCCAAAGTATTTCTTCTCCATCCAAAAACAAAATCGAGAACAACGTCCAGTATTGGGCCCCCACTTAAACAAGATGGGTCCTCACAGATGACAGCAAGGAAATGAGTGAGTACTCAAGTCCCCAAAATGACTCAGTTTTTAGCAACCCCTAAACCCGACTGAAGTGAAGATCAAAATGAATTTTTTATGAGAGACCACAAAATTTGATTTAAAACAACTATCCCATGTTATCCTGAGCCAAATGCTTCGAACAGGCTTAATGACATGCCCATGCACTCTGCCCCAGGGCCAGCTCATGGAACTCTGTGTTCACAAGAACTGCAAAAAACCCCTATCACGGCCCTTTTCCATCCTAGGGGGGGAGCATGGCCGGGGTCGTCCACAGTTACTAAAAACAACAGACATAGCCCCACTCCACAAAGGGGGCATAAAGCAACACAAAGAACTACAGACCAAATAGCACTAACACCCAATCATAAAAATCTTTAAAAGGGGTCCTAAGAGCAAGATCACCCCCCACTAGAAACCATCAGTTACACAACCCAGGGCAAATGGGTTTAGAACGGGTCCCCTGTCTTCTCAACTTTGGATCATCGACAAGGTCCAAAATGCATAAAAGAAAAAAGAATGCAGATGTAATATATAAGACTTTACAAACCCTTCGACAAGTTGCCAGGGCGTAATAGCGAAAAAAATGGTGCAAAAGGAAAAACAGGAAAAGTAGGTCGATGGATTTTAAAATTTTTCCTCACTAACAAACACGAGAGTAGTCGTCAAACAGAGTTTAAGTCCGAGGCAGCAGGGTTTGAAAAAGCTCTGTTCCAAAAGGGCAATATCGCTCCCACTTTTTCCCTCCCCTATATCCGACAAGAAAAGGATTCAGCCACAGCACCGTGTTTCCTTTGCAGATGAACCCGAACTGCATGCAGTGTCTTCCATTGCAGACACTGAAAGGGCTCCGGCGGAACATCAACCAAATCTTTCGGGGGCTGCAAAAACAATATAAGTTAAAACGATGAGAAATTTTCTTTTACTCAGATATGGTAAACATGAGAAAATTAAATCTTCATCAGAGTACAAAAAAAATTTCGGCCACAAAAAGAGCGAAACCCCAACGTCAAAGACCTGGAGTGATTAGTCGGAGGATCTCACCTTCAAGAACCAAAACTTTTATCATCGCATCTGCTACAAAATGACAGGATTGATAAGAAACCCTTCAAAATGGGAGCCCAAACCCTGATGACACTTTAGGTCACTTGTTTTTATCTAGGCTGGGAATATTGCTGCACCAAAAAGCACCCTTTCAAGGCATGTGAAATTGCCGACCTAGAAATGTACAGGAACTTTCACGGGGCGCATAAAGGAGATTAAAAACCTCAATTATGGGGGCGCTTGAGGTTTCCAAAAATGATTCCCCGGAACGCAGGGGGAGAGATACTGATTATATACACCGGGAAAAACTAAAGGGACTAGTACCGAGCTTGCACACGAAAATCACTCACTACGAAAGCAAAAGCTTGGGAGACGATGCACCCTCCCCCCAATAAAACGGGGTGTCATGCCGTTAAGAGACCGTACAATAAGTGTCAGGGGCCCCAGACTGTTCAACTCCTCCCAGCACCATAAGGGGGGGGTTACCACAGACCCCCGGCAGTCTTCAAGTGGCACGGACAACACCTAAAGTCAGTTCCCGATCAGCCGGGCTGTGGCTCGTACTTGGTTGCGTGCAGCCAGCAGCAACAGCCCCGGTTGATCAGGCCTTCCACCAGGAGGGCCTGGGCACAACCCGGGGCCCCGGGGGGGTTGACCCCCCCAACTCTCTCCCGGTTTAAAATCCAGTCGAATTTTTTAGGAGTGATCTTGCAAGTGTAGGGAAATTTTGCTATTTAAAAGGACAAGAAAAAGGGGGAGCCATGTTTTCCCTCAAGTATTCCCAAAAGTAGATGATCCTATAGGGGCGTTGACTGTTGGAGGTCCTGTGTGGTAGCACGGACATTGCTGGTGCTTTCGACCCGGGTGGGCACCCGGGCCTCTTTGCAAAACTTCAAGCACGGGGTTGCAGGCTCATGCTCGGGGATTTCCCTTTATGTTCTCAGTGGAGCAGAATTTAAAAAAACTCCTTTGGGGCAAATGTTCCACAAGGAAGTGTTCTGGACCATTTTTATGGACTGTCTACTTCAATGACCTCATTCATCTCATCCCAGAATCCCATGCATATGCAGACGACTGTACACTGACATTCACTTATCCAAGAGAAGAAATGCCAGCTGCTCTAAGCTACATCAATCACCAGCTAAGAGCTATATCAGCTTGGGGAAATAGATGGCAAGTAACATTTGCACCTGAGAAAACACAAATGTTGATCTCTAGGCACCATGATGGTAATGCCGCTGCAGTAGTAAGGATGAATGGGAGAGTGCTGGCATCTGGGGAAGAAGTTGATATCCTTGGGGTGAAATTTGACTCCAAACTGACCATGAAAAACCACGTTGTAAATCTTGCAAACAAGGTAGCAAGGAAGCTTACAGCACTTTGCTGTATCTCGCATCTGCTTGACAGCAGGGGTTGAAAGATTTTGTACGAGGCACAAGTACACTCACACCTTGAGTATGCTCCACTTTCTTGGTTCGCCTGCCCATCTTCTCATCTGCGAATGCTTGACAGAGTAGAGAGCAGAGCAAGACGTCTCATCTCTTGCTTGGACTCATCCTGGATAGATCTGTCATTTCAGCAGAGCCTTCAACACAGGAGGGATGTGGGTGGCCTTACTGTTATGTTCAAGGCCAATATTGTCAAAATACCACACTTGGATCCACTTCGAGGACAGCGTGAAACAAGCTTCTATACCAGAAGACGGGCAGAAAGCAGCAACTTCACTCTGGCTGTACCCTTCTTCAGAACATCACTCCATCTGAGATAATTTATCCCCAGGATGACTCGAGTATGGAACACATTCGTACAACTTAATGATGTCAACGAGATAAAGTCAGTTGATCACATGAAAATGCTGGCCCACAGATGGCTCCAACTTCATCCTATTCCCTTCTTGTATGTCTCATAACAATGAAAATGCTTTCAAATGAGCTGATATAGGTAACAGCTCTTAGCTTGTCCATAAAGTTAGGAATCCTTAACCTGTAAATAGCTTGTCAGTAAAGCTAGGGTTACTTAACCTAACCTTGTCAAACCCTGTGTAAAAAAGAGAGAGAGAGAGAGAGAGAGGAGAGAGAGAGAGAGAGAGAGAGAGAGAGAGAGAGAGAGAGAGAGAGAGAGAGAGAGAGAGAGGGAGAGGGAGAGGGAGAGGAGAGTAAAGAGGGAGAGGAGAGTAAAGAGGGAGAGGTGAGTAAAGAGGGAGAGGAGAGTAAAGAGGGAGCGGGGGGGGGAGGTGATAGGGGGCAGTCAGGTTCCACGATTCCACTGGCTACTCATGTATGTATGTGCGTATGTGTGTACACACTCGTGTGTATGCATTAATTGTCGACCAGAGTTCTCTCTACCTTGATTTAAGTAATATACTTCACGCTGTCTGACTTTCTGGGTTCTTCTAGGTTCTCTACACGTATGCTGCTGTGTGATAACTTATCACTGTGCTCGTGTATATCTGAATAACTTTAGCTGCTCACTTACTGAATACTCTAAAATGTATTTCATCTGACCTTAGCGCCTGCGCGCGCACTACTGTGCCTCGTGTCCCTCATTTAAACCCACTCAGTTCCTTTCCTTCACTAAGTTTTAAATGCTCTAGGTATAATATTCAGCTCTCCAGAGCAAGGTTGATGACCCTCGGCTATCATTAAACGAAGAACTGAACCCTGGATGAATACTGAGATATTAGATAATATGAAATTCAGAGACCAGTTGCTAAAAAGATTTAAAGCAAACAGACAGGATATTGCAGCACTAAATGAATTCCAAAGGGTGAGGAACAGAGTACAGAGACTTATAAAAGGAGCAAAGGCAAAGCACTGTTGCTCAAATATTGAAGAGTATAAGCATAACCCCAGAAAGCTCTGGCAACAACTAAAACAGTTGGGGTATAGCCATAAGCCAGTAGTTAGGTCTAACATAGTACTCACTATCGATAATGAGGTATGCCACGAAACATCTAAGGTGGCAAATTGTTTTAATTCCTACTACACATCTGTTGCATCAACACTAGTAAGTAAACTACCACTGCATCAAAACCCTTTAACACAGACTCTGATAAGTTTCAAACATACTATACCAATAAAGGGGTAACCCCAAACAGTTGTCAACTAATAAGTGTATCTCATGACTTCATTAAAAAAAAACTAAGCAGGTTAAACCCAACTAAGAGCACAGGCCCTGATAACATCCCGTCTAAGTTCCTAAAAGATGGTGCTTCTGAACTGTCAATCCCTATTGCTCACATAATAAATCAATCAATCACCACTAATACCGTACCAGAGGGGTTCAAGGAGGCCAGAGTTACTCCTATCTTCAAGAAAAATAATAGGTCTGATGTAAGCAACTATAGGCCTGTTAGTATACTCAGTATAATATCTAAAAAATTCTGAAGAAGGCGGTGAATTCTCAAGTAGTTAAGTACCTTAATGACAACAGCATTCTCCATAGCTATCATCGGGCTTTAAAAAGATCCTACTCAACCCGACACCTCCCTTATTAATCTGATGGATTATACCTGAGAACTGAAGTCAAAGGGAACCTCATAGGTATGGTAACCTTAGACCTGCAAAAGGCCTTCGATACTGTCAACCATAAAAAATTATGTAAGAAACTTCAAGCTATCGGTATAGGTTCTGTAACTGGTTTAATCCTACCTTAGAACAGGAGACAAATTGTCAAAAATCAACAAAAGGGAAATCAAAACCCCCTGCCGATAACATGTGGAGTTCCCCAAGGTAGTATTCTGGGTCCCTTATTATTCCTATGTTATGTCAATGATATGCCTATCAGTGTCAAGTGCAAACTCCTACTGTATGCAGATGACGGTGCTCTGTTAGTGACAGGTAAAGACCCAAAAGATATTGCTAATGTTTTTAACACTGGAACTGGAGTCCTGCAGCAAATGTTAGTAGACAACAAACTATCATTACACCTCGGGAAAACTGAAGCCATTCTCTTTGGCACGAAACATAAACTGAGAAGGGTAAATAATTTTAATGTTCAGTGTAATGGGGAGCCCATCACTGGTTTCATCAGTAAAATATCTGGGAATCCCCTTTGACCCATGCATGTCAGGAGAATTGAGAGGGAACAGTGTAGTAAAGAAAGCGAATGCCAGACTGAAATTCCTGTATAGACAAGCACAATGTCTACCTACTGAGGCTCGCAGGGCCCTATGTCTAGCTCTTATACAATACCATATGGATTACGCTTGCTCTTCATGGTACTCTGCCTTGACAAAAAACTGAAAGATAGACTGCAAATCACCCAGAACAAAATCGTAAGATTCATCCTGGGGCTGGGACCAAGAACATGTAGGGGGCCCGGATGAAATTTCAGCAGTTGGATATGCTGAATGTTGAAGACAGAGTAAAACAACTGAAGCTAAATCATGTTTATAAAATTGCTCACAAACAGCGTCCAGAATATCTTGCTGTCAATTTTGCCAAGGTTGGAACCAAAGCAATCATAGTACTAGGGGGAGAGAGCACAACTTTGCAGTACCCACAGTCATTGGCCCGGCTTCAAACACCTTTTTGTACAGCAATAAAGGAATGGAACAGACTACCCGCACATTCAAAGCCAGTCATAGCATGAACCAGTTCAAGAAAGTTCCAAAAGGTGTCTGATGAATTAGCTACAGAAAGGGAGGGGAATGATTTTCTATTTTTTTTTAGCTAACATACGTGTAAAAATTTTTCCTTATTCCTAGTAATGACCCTCGTATTGTAGATAGTCTTAATGACCCTCGTGTAGTAGATAGTCTTTTTAGTATGATAAAAAGATGTTAACTTCATTGTAGAATAATAAGAAAATATTATAACCTTTATATTATAATAATAAGGTAAAAGGACCCCAATGGAAATAAGTCACTCTGTCTGACTTTTTTGGGTTATCCTAGGTTCTCTACACATATGCTGCTATGTATGATAATTCTTTGTAACTGTATTTGTGTATACCTGAATAAACTTACTTACTTTACTTACTTACTTACTTACTTACTTAATCAGTAATTCGGGACAAGACTCACCTCCCTCATACAACCACAAAAAGGCATTACTTTACGTCTGGCAGAACTGTCTCTGGCTCTCTCGTGCGCTGCAAGTCTTCACGATTTGGCTCTTGCTTCCTCTTCTGTTTCTTCTGCACTATATTCACTGTATACACTGTACACTAACTCGCCTATCCTTATCTGTTTACCCCCTGGCTTGGGTCGCACTTATTCTGGATTGAATTTTGGTCTTGGGATGCGGCAATACCACCTGCACCCGCACTAGGCCTGCGGTCTTCCCCTCTCACTCGTGGCATTGGTTTCAATTTCTTTTATGTAACTGTGACCTTCATCTCCTTTTTCTGAATGGGGACAGTTCGTGTATCACTTCTTGGGTTATTCACTGACACTGTCAACTTTCGGCGATCCTGGTAATGGCTTTGGTGGGCCAAAAACTACTCAAGATTCATGAGCGCGAATGATCTGTTACTCCTGCCTATGTAGGTTATGTCATGTGATTGTGTGTGTGTGTGTGTGTGTGTGTGTGTGTTGTGTGTGTGTGTGTGTGTGTGGTGTGTGGTGTGTGAGTGTGTTACTCACCTAGTTGAGGTTGCGGGGGTCGAGTCCGAGCTCCTGGCCCCGCCTCTTCACTGATCGCTACTAGGTCACTCTCCCTGAGCCGTGAGCTTTATCATACCTCTGCTTAAAGCTATGTATGGATCCTGCCTCCACTACATCGCTTCCCAAACTATTCCACTTACTGACTACTCTGTGGCTGAAGAAATACTTCCTAACATCCCTGTGATTCATTTGTGTCTTCAGCTTCCAACTGTGTCCCCTTGTTAACTGTTCCAATCTCTGGAACTTTCCCGTCTTTGTCCACCTTGTCAATTCCTCTAGTATTTTGTATGCGTTATCTTCCCCCCTATCTCTCCTGTCCCCCAGTGTCGTCAGGTTGATTTCCCTTAAACCCCTCCCCCGTTTGGACATACCTCTTAGCTCTGGGATATCTTGTTTCAAACCTTTGCCTTTCTCTAGTTTTTTTTCACGTGCTTGGGTAGTGTGGGGTTTCCAAACTGGTGCCGCAACTCCAATAGGGCCCAACGTACACGGTGTACAGGGTCTGAAAGATTCCCTTTTTAAGATGTCCGAATGCTGTTCGAGGTTTCTAGGGGGCCCCTATGCTGCACAGTTATTTGGGGATTCGCTTCAGGAATGTGCCTGGTGTTTTACTGTATAAAGAACACAATTTTGGCCATCCCACGTTTTCCCCGGCTTTTCCACTTTTTTGGGATTGAATTTTGGTTTAAAAAGCTGCAATACCAAAACCTAAACCCGCAAGGGTTCCGGTTCTTCCCTTACTCGGGGAGGGGTTTTCCCCCAATTTTTTTAGAACTGTGAAAATTTTTCCTTTTTTCCTAAGGGGCCCCTTCGTGGTATCAATCCCCTTTGGGTTTTTTTAATATAAAAAATTTTAATTTTCGGCAAAAAATTTCCTTAATTTTTGGGAAAAACCCCTAAAATTTCCCACCCCCCCCGGGGAATTTTTGGGTTATCCTGGCCAAAATTAGGTTATGTATGTAATTTTTGAAATTTTTTATTTGTGGTTGTTTTTTTTTTTTTTTTTTTTTTTGGGGAAAGTTTTCCCAAAAAAAAAAAGGTTATTTAGGGGCCAAAAGTCCGGGGCTCCTGGCCCCCGCCCCCTTCACGACCTTGGCCTTTTTCCCTCCCGGGCCCGGGGCCCTTATTTTCAAAAACCCTGCAAAAACCCTATTATTTTCCCCCTTTTTCCACTTTTTGGGTTAAATTTTTCCCTTTTCCCCCTGACACCCCATGGCTGGTTTTCCCCCTCTCCCTGGGGTTTTTAAATTTTTTTATTAACCCGTGTTCCCCTTTTCTGAAGGGGCCCAATTCAAAAATCCTTCTTTTTTTCCCCCTTTGTCAATTTCCCCCTTGGAAAATTTTGGGTACCCCCTTATTAAAATTTTCCCCCCAATTTCCTTTTCCCTCCATTTGGGGTTTTATTTAATTTAATTTTTTGGTGGAATTTTGTTGGGTGGTTTGTTGTTTGTTTTGTTTTTGTGTTGTGGTGGGGGGTTTCCAAATTGGGGGGGGGGCATAACCCCTGGGCCTCTTCACGGTGTACAGGCCCTTTTAAATGATTTTTTTTAAACCTCTGTTCTATTTTTGGCCTCCCCAAAAATGCCCCCAACATTATTTGGGTTATTTTTGGCGGTTTTCCCAAATTTCCCTGGGGGTTTTTTTCCTTCACCCCCAAATTTTTTCCCCCCGGGTTATTTTGTAACTCTGCCCACCCTGCTTTTCCCCCTTTTGCTTTTTTTCTTGGGGGGGGGGGGGGGGGGGGGGTTTTGCCCCCCCAACCCCCCCTTTTTTCCATTGGTGGGTTTTTAACCCCCCCAGGACCAATTTGTTTGGGCCCAGGTTTGCAACCTTTCCACTTTCCCTTTTTTATTTCGGGCCGGTTTGGGTTTAAACTTCCTCATATTTAAAATTCCTCGAAAAACGGGGACACCCTAAGACCCAAATTAAATTCCGAATTTTTCCGGTTTCCCCCCAAATACCAGAAACGCCTGGTCCCTGGAACTCCCCCCTTTTCCCGGGATTTTTGGTCCTCCCCCTCTGACCCTTGGGGCCCGCCCCCCCCAATTTCGTTTTGGTGCCCCTTTTTAAACCAAGAACCCCCTTAACCCATTGAGTGCCCCCCTTTTACCCCCTCCCCTTGGCCCTTCCAGTTTTTTCCACCAATTCCTTTTAAACGGTTCAAAGGCCTTTTTCCCTTGCTTTCCAAAAAAAACAATTCCCCAACCCACCCCTCCCCCTTGGTCAAGGTGCCACCCCATTCCCCCCATAAAACTCCTGTTTTGAAAAGGGGTTTTTCCCGCCCCTTAAACCCCCCGGGACCCCTTTTTTTGGGGCCCTTCCTTTTTTGCCACCACTCTTTGGGGAAATCCCCTTTTTGCATCCAAAAATGAAATACCCCCCCTTTCCTGTTTTTTTAAATGCTTAAATGTCTGCTTTTTTTTAAAAGGTTTGGGAAAAAATTTCCCCCGTCCCTGCCCGGGCCCCCCCGTTTTTGATAAAATTTGTTTTTTTGGGGTTTTCCACCCTCTCCCCCTTTTTCTCCTTTTCTTTCCCCAAAAAGGGGAATGTTATTTTGGCCCCATTTGCCCTTTTAAAAGGATTACTATTTTGGCCCTTCTTTTCTTCCTCGGAATTTTTCAATGTGTAGAATTTTTTTTGGGGCCCCCCAAAATTACCCCGCTCCCCCCCTCCCTTTTTTGGGGGGTTTTCTCCCCTTTTTCCTTAAATTTTTGTTATTTTCAAACCCCCCCTTCACTTCTTTTTGTGTCCTTTTTCCCCTTTTCCCCCACCTTTTCCGGTTTCGGGGTTTTTTCCCTTTCCTGTTTTTGGGTGAAACATTTAAACCCTTTTGGTTTTCCTTTTAGGTAAATTTTCTTGTTTTGGGGCCCCTCCCCCCTTTCCCTTCCCTATTCCGGGCCTTTTGACTGTTTTTTTCCCTCCTGGGTCCTTTCCATCTATTTTTTTTTCCCCCCCTACAAAATTTGGGTTTTTGGGCCCCCCTTTCATTTTTGGGGGAAACCGGGGCTCTCCGGTTTTTTCCCCTTATTTCCGGGTTTTTTTGGGGTTCAAATTTTTTCCTTCCCTAAAATTGTTTTTGCCTCCCTCACCTTTTAAACGGGGTTTTCCCCCGGGGCCTTTTTTTTTTCCTTTTCCCCTTTGGACCCCGTTAATTTTGTTTGTTTTTTTTTTTTAAGGTTTTTGTTCTTCCCCCAAGGGTTTGGGTCCCTCATTCCTGGTAGCCCCTTTTTCCTTGTATTTGGGCCTTCATTCGTCCTGGGCCTTCCCGCTGTTCCCCCCCCACTTGTAGCTCTACTGTGTATTAAAAGCAGAAACCACAGGGGCCCTTTTCCCCCAAAGGGGCTTTCATATTTTAATTCCCTCGATATCTGCACTACTCAAGGTGAATACAAAGGGTCCAGCCTTCCCGTTAAACCTCTCCTCTCTCTTTTTGGGAGTTTTCCCTTTAAACGTTTTGGGCACATAAAATTTTTTCCAAAACCCCCTTCCTCATCTAGCCCCCCATTTATTTTTGGCCCCCCATGTGGCCCAAAGTTCCCCAATCAAACTCCTTGTGGTTAAAGTCCCCCCATGATCAGATTTTGCCCTGCATGCATGGTTTCTTCGGGCCACTCTACCATGGGGTAAACCATCGCTCAAATTGCCCGTCGAAAACCCCTTTTTTTGGGCCCCCCCTGCTGTTCTGGGGTGGGTTATAAAATCACTGCATTCCCCAACCCGGGGACCTCCAGAGTGAATTTTCCCGCAAATGTAATCACTTCTCCCCCGCCCTCCTTCTCCAGCTCATCAAAATTCCGTTTTTTTTGGGTTCACAACCCCACTTCCTCCCCCCCCCCCCTTTTTCCCTCTGTCTTTTCCTAAAGGATTTGGTACCCCTTTGGGAAAGATGGAAATCGTTATCATACCTGAAAAGCTTGGTTTCTGTGGGAGCAATGTTTCCCTGGTAAATGCTTCTTTGACTTTTTTCTTTGGCCCTCCCCCCATTTTTTTTTTGTTTTTAAACAGCTTTTGTACCATACCTTCAGTTCCTTCCCCCCACTGGGGTTTGGGGGGGCCTTTTAAGGGTGGAAAACCTGGTGTCAAACTGTGGGTTCTATGCCCGGTGTTGGGTGGGGGCGGGGGTATGGATTTTTTATTTTTTTTGGGGATGGTGTGATGGGTTTTTAGGGTTTCTGAAATAGTTGTGGTTGTTTCCCCCTTTTCTTTTTCTGTTCTCCTGACTGACCTCTCGGGTTCCCAAATCCTTTCTCTTTTCCTAGCCCTTTTCCGCTTTTTGCCTCTCCCCCAGCTCCCTGTCGTTCTAAATTTTTTCGGTCTCTGTCTGGGAACACCCTTTTGTATTTCTTCCGAGAAATTTCAATCTGGGTTTTCTCTTGGAGGACCCTTTTCCCGCCTTTTTCCCGTCCTGAAAAATCAGCTTGATTGGCCCGGTTTTTTTCCTCCCCTTCGAGTACCCCCCTGTTCCTGAAAATTTCAATCCGCCTCTTTTCACCTATTTCCTAAAGTTTTTCCCCAACCCTTTCTTTTTTCCTGTTTCTTTCAGGGGGTGCCCTTTCCTTTTCTCCCTAACCCTTTATAAACCCCGTTTTTGGGCCCTTTTCTTCCTCCCATTCCTCACCCTCGTGACTCTGGATCCTTCCTGAGGGGGTTAAATTTCCCCCTTTGTTTTTTTTCCAGTGGCTCTTGATAGCCGGGTTGGGGCCTCACCATTCGACCTTCACCCTCCCCCATCTGAAACCCCCACTTTTTTTTTCCCTTTCCCTCCTTGGTCCTCCTTGGCAGGCTGATATGCCCTTTAGCATAATTCAAAATTTCCCTTCCTTCCTTTTGGGCCTCGCACTTATATCCCGTGTCTTTTTTTGGTACTCCCCCCGTAACTCGCTTCAGCCTATTTATGTGGGGTTTTGTGTTTGTGTGTGTGTGTGTGTGTGTTTGTGTGGTGGGGTTGTGTGTGGTGGTGTGTGTTTTGTGTGTGTTTTGTGTTTTGTGTTTGTTGTTGTGTTGTGTGTGTGTGTGGTGTTTGTGTGTGGTGTGGGTGTGGGGGGTTGGGGTTTGTGTGTGTGTGTTTTGGTGTGTGTGTGTGGTGTGTGTGTGTGGGTGTTGTGTTGTTTTGTGGGTTGTGTGGGGTGTGTGTGTGTTTGTGTGTGTGTGGGGCTCTACATTTATTTATTATTTTTTTTAAATTAAAATTTGAACATGATACAAAAGTAAAAGGGAAATACTTTAGTTAAAAAACAACAGGGAAAAAAGCCCCTTTATACAGAGCTTTAAAGGGGCAGGCAAAAAATTTTAACTTAAGTTTAAAAAAAACAATAAAATATTCAGGGGGGTAAACTTGTTGTAAACATTTAAAAAATTTAAAACACAAATAAGTATTACAAAGACGGTCATTTTGGTCATTTACTGTGTTCCCTGAGCATTCAGTAAAAAAAAATGGGGGGGGGGGAAAAAAATTTTTTTTCGGGGTAATTGTAATTTAAAAAAAACAAAGTTTGATTGGGTCAGGGGTTAAACATTCATGAGATACCAATTTTTTTCAGAAATTTTTTAGTTTGGGTGAGTAAGTGATTTTTGAGAAAGGGCTTTATTTTATAAACAGACAAGTTTCTTTTATATTCACAAGGGAATAATTCAAAATTTTTTTCCTTTTAGGCATTTTAGTTTTTGGGATAAAGTAAGTGGACACTAGGAACATCAAAAGTATTTTGTCCCGTTTTTTTGGTTATTTTTGTTCTGTTTTAGGTTTTGGGAAGAAGACGTTTTAGGGGGGGTTTAAAATCCGATTTTAATGGTTTTATGTAATTTTAGTCGGGACAAAAATAAGAATGGGGTTTTTTTAATTTGGGATAATTTTTGTTTTGAATATTGGAAGGGGCTGCCTTATTTAATTTGTTTTTTATTCTTTACTGCAGCCTTTTGTTGGGGAATTTAAAGGGCTGAGATGGTTTAATTTTTGTTGAGCCCCATGCCAAATTTTCCCTTTTGGGGAAATAGGGTAAATAAGTAAATGATTTTAGGGGCCGGAGGGGGACTGTGGGAAAATAGTAAACCCTATATTTGAAGTATGCCTACGGGCTTTTGGGAAATTTTCCCTTTGGGAAATTTTTTTGTATATTTGTTTGAAAATTTTAGTCTATTTATCAATAATTCCTAAAATTTTTTCCCCCTGTACTTTGTGATAGGGGATTCCCTTTTTCATTATGGGAAGGGGGGAAAATCTGTTTGCCTGCTCCAAACTGAAAGAAGAAGGTTTTTTCAATGTTTAGAGTAAGTTTTTTTTAGTCCCATCCAGGAGATATTTTTCTGTAATTTGGGATTCACAGTATTTGGGTACGGGGCCCGGGGCCGGGGGGGGGAGAAGACGTATGTAAATGTTAACGCAAAAAAGTTGGGCTTATAATTGCGATGCATTTGGGAAAGGGCCATTTATGTAAACAGAAAGGGAAAAGGCCCCAAAAAAAACTTTTAAAATTGGGTGTGGGAGAAAGTTTGCTCCCTTTGTGTAAAAACATATTGGCTTCTGTTTTTGAGGGTATACTTTTTGGTAGTTAGGGTGCCCTCTTAAAAACCCTGGGGACAAATTTTTTGTGAGCAAAACAAGGTCAACTGTAACAAAAGCTTACTTAAATCAATGAAAATTTCCCCCTGGGACTTTTTTTTTTCTGAGCCCTTTAAATTTGTTTCCCAGCCTGTTAGAATAGCATCATTCGTATTTTTTTAGGCCCCGAAAAACCCAAAATTTAAAAGGGGGAAATTTTGTTTTGGAGATTAGGTAGGAATAAAATTCACCCTTTTGAATTAATTTTACAAGATTTTTTGGGGGAGAGAAGGGAAGTTAAATATTGGCCCAAAAGTTTTTCAAGTCCAATTTTGGGCTCCCCCCTTTAAGGATCGGGGTGACCCCTTGCTATTTTAGAACTGAAAGGGGAAAGGGAGAGGAAATTTAATGGATTTGTTAAAGTGTTGCAATGATTGGTTTACACAAATTGCGAAGCTTTTTTGTTTTAAAAAAGGTAATTTAAAAACTCCCCCTTTTTTTTAGTGGTGATAATAAAAGGGGGGCTTTTTTCGGTTTTTCGGACAAGGGAAAATGTTTCCCGGGATTTTCCCGTGAGGTAGGCATTGGGTGGGGTAACTGAGCTTGGGGGTTTTTAAACCCTCAGCTTTTTCCTAGTGGGGAAGAAATCATTGATCTGTTTTCTTTTTCAGTTGGTGGGGGTTGTTGTTCAAAAATTTTTTTTTTATTCAATTGCCATTTTTCCCGAAAATCTTTTTTTTTCCTAGAATTTTTTGAAAAGGGTTTTTCCCGGGCTTTTATATATCACCTTTTTATATCTGATAATTTCAAATTTTTTTTCACTTCTTTTAAGGGTGGTTTAAAATTGACAGAAAAAATTTTTTTTTTGGGGCCCCTGGTTTTTGTGACCCATTCTGCACTGTTTTTCATATAGGGGTTTTTTATTTTTTGGATTTTTGGGGGTGCTGGGGTTTAGCCCCGGGGCCCGTTCCTTTTCTTAGCTGTCCTCTTTTAGTTTTTTTTGGGCAAGGGTTGTTATAGAGGTATTGGTCTTTTTTTTGAAAATTATTAATAAATTCGTCAATATTTGGTAATTTGATTTCTAGCTCAGTTTGCCCCGTCAATGGTTTTTTACTGCTGTTTTGAAGTTTTTTAATGGCGCCTTTTTTCTGGTAATAGGAGGGAAAAAGTGATGACCTTCACTTTCAGTGGCAAGACCATTTTTCGGGCACAACATCAACCACAGAAAAGCACGTGGGATTTTCGGGTGGCAGTGGAAACACCCGACAATTGCTGGGTTTCTCCTCCATTTTTCGTACTGCATTGGGGCCCTTTTAAAGGGCTTATTTTTGAAATCCTTTTTCCCCCCTGGGTAAGTTGTATCCATTTATTAAATAATTCACCACACATTCCTTTAAGTGTTTTTTACTTTCAAATTTTGGGAAAATTTCAAAATTCACTTTTGGGAATTACACTTCTTTTTTTATAAGGGGAAAAAAACCTGCAAAGAAATCAACCTTTCTGCGGTCTACTTTCTTCCCCTTCCCGCTTATATTTTTTTTTCTTTTGTTCCTTTTTGTTTTAAAAAATTTTTCCCCCCACTCCTGTATTTACCCCACATTTTGGTCGTTTTTAAACCCCCCCCCTCTTAAAAATCCTGCCTTTTGACCCTTTTTTCACTTTCCCCTTTTTGGGTTTGTATATTTGTAACTTCCCCGGCAACAGGTGCTTACAAAAGGGGGCTAACGATTTTTCATTTTCAAATTTTGCTTTTTATAATTTTCAGGGCCTTTCCCCTCGCTTTTTTTTAAAAATTTTTAACTTGGGGGATCACTACACCTACCCCTGTGTTACTCACCTATTTGTGGGTTCGGGGGCAAACCAAACTCCTGGCCCCCGGGTTTGTTTTGGTTTTTTGGGGGATCACCCCAAATTTTTAAATCACCTATTTGTGGGAGCAGGGGTTTTGCGTGTGTGTGTGTTTAGCGTGTGTGTGTGTGAGTGGTGTGTGTGTGTGGGGTTTTGGGGCTGTGGTTGTGTGTGTGTGGTTGTTGTGTGTGTGTGTGTGGGGTTTTGTTTTGTGTGTTTTGGGGTTTTGGGTGTGTACTCCCTATTTGGGACCAAACCCATTTGTGGGTTTCAGGGGGCGACCTACTCCCCTTCCCCCCTCTTCACCGGTTTCTTTCTGGGGGGCCCTCTCTCCCCCCCCCCATACCTTATCAAACCTCTCCCAAAAAAAAGTGTAGGGTTTCCCGCCCCCACTCGTCATTTTCTAGCTAATTTCCCCTGCCCACAACTCTAGACGAAAAATACTTCCACTATCTCTCTGACTCATTTTTTGGTCTCAATTCCCAAAAAGTTGTGGGGCCTTTTTGTTTCTGTTCCCCCTCCCCGGGAAAAATCCGTCCCTTTTTCCACCTTTTCTATTCCACGCAGTTTTTTTATATTTGTTTTCATTTTTCCCCCGACCCCTTCCCGTCCTCCCCGTGTCCCTCAGGCCGATTTTCCCCCATAATCTTTTTTCATAGGGCATTTCCCCTTACTCTGGGAAATAAACCTTTTCGCAAACCTTTGTACTTTCCCCAATTTTTTTTGACGTGCTTTTTCAAATGCGGGGTTCCCCAAAAAGGTGCTGCAAACCCCAGTTGGGGCCCGACAACACGTGTACAGTGCCTTTAATGATTTCCCTTTCTAAGGGATCGGGAAAACTGTTCCAGGTTTTCCAGGGCCCCCCTATCTGCGCATTTTCGATTGATGTGTGCTTCCGGGGACATTTCCCCGTGTTATACTCCCCCCAAGATCTTTTCTCCTTTATTTAGGTTTTTCAGTCTTTTTGGGCCCCCCGCCTATACTCTGTCTGGGGGCCCCTTTTGGCCCTTCCCCTATCTTCATTTACTTTTTCATTTGGGAGGATTAAAAATTTGTGTGGCGTGTGTGTGTGTGTGTTGGGGGGTGTGTGGTGTTTTGTGTTTGTGTGTTGGGTGCCGGGGTTGTGTGTGTTTCGTGGGGTGTGTTGGGGAAATGGGGTTTTGTGTGTTTTTGTTGTGCGGTGTTTGGGGGTGCGTGTGTTTTGTGTGTGTGTGTGTGTGTTTTGTGTTTTTGTTCGTGGGTTTGTGTGGGGCGTGTGGTGGTGTGTGTTGTGTGGTTTTGTTTTGTTGTGGTGTGGGTTGGGGTGGTGTGTGTGTGGGTGGGGTTTTGGTTTCCCGTATTTGTGAATGCATGTTTACTCCCTCACCTGCTGTGGGTTTCAGGGGGGGATTATTTGCTCCCGGGACCGCCCCTTTACTTTTTTAATTGGGGCATATGAACAATTTTCCTTTCAAAGTTTAAAAACATTTTTAACCTTGGGGGTTTAAACCTAAGGGAAGAGGTAAGCACAGTCGTGGGAAGGGGAAGTAACTCACAGTGTAGGGGAACACAGTCCTGGAAAGGGGAGGGAATTTTTTACATGATAGGTGAACCCCAAATTCCCCGGGAAAGGGCCGGGATTACTACAATGATAGGTGAACACAGTCCTGGAAGGGGAGGCAAAAATCTACAATTTAAAAGGTGAACACAGTCCGGGAAGGGGAGGTAAAATCTACATTATAGGTGGAATTCATTTCCTTTAAAGGGCAAGGGAATATCAAAAAGTGAAAAGGTGAATACAGTCCAAAGGGAAGGGGGAGGTAAATCTACATGATAGGAGAATACAAACCAGGAAGGGGAGGTAATATCTACAGTCAAAGGTTAATACAGTCCTGGAAGGGCAGGTAATATCTACAGTCATAGGTGAATGCAGTCCGGGAAGGGCAGGTAATATCTACAGTGATAGGTGAATACAGTCCTGGAAGAGCAGGTAATATCTACAGTCATACGTGAATACAATCCTGGAAGGGTAGGTAATATCTACAGTCATAGGTGAATACAGTCCTGGAAGGGCAGGTAATATCTACAGTCATAGGTGAATACAGTCCTAGAAGGGCAGGTAATATCTACATTGATAGGTGAATACAGTCCTGGAAGGGTAGGTAATATCTACAGTCATAGGTGAATACAGTCCTGGAAGGGCAGGTAATATCTACAGTCATGGGTGAATACAGTCCTGGAAGGGCAGGTAATATCTACAGTCATAGGTGAATACAGTCCTGGAAGGGCAGGTAATATCTACAGTCATAGGTGAATGCAGTCCGGGAAGGGCAGGTAATATCTACAGTGATAGGTGAATACAGTCCTGGAAGAGCAGGTAATATCTACAGTCATACGTGAATACAATCCTGGAAGGGTAGGTAATATCTACAGTCATAGGTGAATACAGTCCTGGAAGGGCAGGTAATATCTACAGTCATAGGTGAATACAGTCCTAGAAGGGCAGGTAATATCTACATTGATAGGTGAATACAGTCCTGGAAGGGTAGGTAATATCTACAGTCATAGGTGAATACAGTCCTGGAAGGGCAGGTAATATCTACAGTCATGGGTGAATACAGTCCTGGAAGGGCAGGTAATTCTACAGTGATGGGTGAATACAGTCCTAGAAGGCAGGTAATATCTACATTGACAGGTAATAAAGCCCTGAAGGGAAAGGTAATATCTACATTGATAGGTGAAGACAGTCCTGGAAGGGCAGGTAATATCTACATTGATAGGTAAAATACAGTCCTGAAGGGGCAGGTAATATCTACATTGATAGGTGAATAAAGTCCTGGAAGGGCAGGTAATATCTACATTGATAGGTGAATAAAGTCCTGGAAGGGCAGGTAATATCTACATTGATAGGTGAATAAAGTCCGGAAAAGGGCAGGTAATATTACATTGATAGGTGAATAAAGTCCTGGAAGGGCAGGTAATATCTACATTGATAGGTGAATACATATGAAAGACCCCTTGGGGCCAGTGACCATGTGGTTTTAAGCTTCGAATACACAGTAGAGTACAAGTGGAGGGAGAAGCAGGAAGGCCAGGACGAATGAAGCCAAACTAAAAAGAAAGGGGACTAAAACAGGAATGAGGAACTACCTGAACGGGGTTCAGTGGGACAGAGAACTGGCAGGGAAGCCAGTTAATGAGATGATGGAATATGTAGCAACAAAATGCAAGGAGGTGAGGAGAGGTTTGTACCCAAGGGTAACAGGATTAATGAAAAAGCCCGGATGAGCCCATGGTTTACCCAAAGGTGCAGGGAGGCAAAAACCAAGTGTGCTAGGGAATGGAAGAAATATAGAAGGCAAAGACCCCGGAGAAAAAAGGAGAACATCGTAAGCCCGAAACGAATATGCACAGATAAAAAGGGAGGCCCAAAGACAATATAAAAGACATAGCAGCGAAAGCCAAATCTACCGAAAATGTTGTACACCACATCGGGGGAAAACAACAGTCAAGGACCAGGTAATCAGGTAAGGAAGGAAGGAGGAGGACAACAAAAAAATGACCGGGAAGTATGTGAAGAATCAACAAGGATTTAAAGGAAGGGT
>NC_069451.1:33385219-33412484 GCF_026875155.1 Cherax quadricarinatus | reverse complement strand
CAAACCCCCCCCCCCCAACACTTTTTTTTTTAAAAATTTCTTCCCCCCCCCTTAATTTACTTTCAAAAATAAATACAACTTTAAAAACTACTTATTTAAATTGTGTGTGTGTCTATATATAACCTATTATATTGAGAAAAAAAGGCTTGACCAGCTCCCTCTCAGTCCTAAGGGTGATCAGCCCTTATGACATTTAGAACTGAGCCCTATCAATTCAATATAATTAGGTATTCCAAGTAAACTGTTACTTATAATACATGTTGGGTCCTATAGCCCCATAACACCCCCACCTCCAGACGAAGTCTCACAAAAGCTAGCCGTGTCCCTCAGGATACAGCTAGTAAAAAGTATATTGCTTAAGTCTAAAGGTGGTAAGCAAGACTACTAGAAATGCTACATATTTCCCAGCACCATAACTACTCTTCACTTTACTGTTATTTACAACAGATTGCAGATTTTTTTAGAAAAGCATTTTAACCATACCCATATACTCAAGGGTGTAACTATTTACAATTTTAGTGACTTTTAAACAATACACATTACATTGCACATTACAATACCCATTACACTGTGAAGCCCGCACCAACAGGCCTGTGCCTCTGCTACGGTAATCCAGCAAGCAACTGGTACTCCAGGGTGGCATCTTCCTGATCAGAAGATGAGAGTAGAGCCAAACCCAGAGCAGTCAGGTGTACACCTGGCAGGAAACTTCACAAAACATGTCAAGGTGTCTCTTACTTGGTGGCCGAACCAAACAGTGAGACCTCCAATCAACACTCACGATCCTTAACATGGTCAGGTACTCAAGCCCATCTTCCGAGGTCCCACTCCACACAGATCCTCCAAACTTATGAAGAGGAGGCTGACATAGAACATGGAGGGGTCCAAGGGGCCACAAAGGCAAATCGTCGGGCCGTTTCGTATATAGAGCACACCAAGACACAACATCACATACCTTCCTGAACATCTCATGTTACTGAAGGTTGTCAACCACTGCCTCAACTCACATTTACATATACACTGACCCTCGTCAAAACTTTTGGCTCCGACTCGACTCCCTTTACAGTCAGATGGCTGGTAGAGAGTACTCAGGCTCGCCGAGAGTTCACCACTGCCAAAAACAACAAGGTCACACATGACAAACACTATTTTTACAAAGTACGCACCATGCATCTTTCATGAAACATCTAGAGAGAGCATCAGCAACCCCCATTCTCTGAGCCCTTTTTTATATTTTAAATTCCAAATTAAAAGGCTGTAGGAACAAAGCCCATTTTAAGAGTGATTTTAGTCACCATACACAGGAAAAGGATGAAAAGATCTTGAGGCATATACAAATGCTGAATAGCCCACCCAAAATGAAAATTTTCTTTCTGTGGGAAAATGTTGACATTTAAACTTAGAAGGTTGTTCATAGATAGTAACGTTCTGCAACCTCTCGCATGCAACAATAAACAACAAAGACATCTCTTTGCACCCAGGTTGGATACATCAAATTTACAAAATACCATCACGTTCCAACTCAACACACAAATTTTGAGCACACAATGAACACAATTTGCATTAACCCCATTAAAATGGTACTGGAACACAGGGCCCGGAAATCACATCTTCCTGCCCATGTTTTTTAAATTTTTTTAAAATGTTTGCATCTCTTACGCATCGTATCAATCTTTCTAATCCTGTAAACCTTAGTTGTTAAATGTACTTTGTGGTAGTCAGGTTATGCCCAGGGTGCCATCTAATTTGGGAACCATGAAGCATGGAAATGCCCCTGACCTCTCACTAAGCATAAAAAACTGGTGGTGGAAGAATTATCACTTCTTCCTCTTTTCCAATTTTTCATACAGATTTTCCCACACAAAAATTGTTGAATTGGGCTCAGCTTCCTTAACAATTCTTCATGGATTTTCAACTTTTCCCCATTACTGACATCCCAAACTTTTATAAATTTTCAAGGTGGCTGAGCCAACTCTCCAACATTTTTCTAAATTAAAACCCAAGCATGCATTTCCCAAAATCTTTACCCCACATGTTATTTTAAAATACACTTTTGGTATTTCATACAGATTATTGTTTTTTCAGCCCCTTTTCATTCCATTAAAACATTGGTCTCTCTGAATTTTTGACGTACTTCAACCCTTTGACCGTTACTGTGTACACTATACTCATTTTCTTTTTTGCTCAGGTGTGTGGGTTTTATATCTAACCCCTGGGAACTTCCCCCACAACTGTTCAGCTCACAGCAACTTGCCATACAGATTTTCACATGAATTGGCTCCAGTATCAGCACTACCCTCCAGCCTCCAGAGTATCATGTCCCCCATTATGGTCCCACATCATCATCCTGGTTTTGGTTGATGGGGACGTTCACTGGTACCATCCACTCATACGAGCCAAACAGTGTCTGAAAATGAGAAAAAAACTCCGAGGGGGGAGCATCACCATCCTCCCCCAAACCAATAGCTCAGAGATTCCAGAGTGCTTCCCCCCTCAGCAAAATACAAAAAGGGAAACCTCTCATCCCAGTTGTTAGTATTGTCTTTAAACCCTAGGCTTGCATCAATGTCTGAGGGTTTGATGAATTTCTCTATTTCCCCTTGAGATGGAGAGTGATACACAGTTGAACACTGAGGCTCTACTTTTAATCCATTCAAAACATTTCTAAAAGACTTTGAGGTAAAGTTAGGCCCTTGGTCTTTTTGCACTGCTTGAGGAAAACCAACGTGAAAAAAGAACTTCATCAAAACCCTTAGGACTACATGAGCAGTTGGCTTATGCAGAGGGACTGCTTCCAGGTACCTGGTAGTGGAGCAAACAATTGTGAGTAAATAATCATTTCCCAGTTTGGTCCTTGGGAATGGACCAAGTACATCTACTACCAGCTTGCTGAAGGGTTCACCTGGTGCTGAAATAGACTGAAGGGGAACAGGTTTAATACTTCGACTAGGTTTCCCTATAAACTGAAAGACATGATAGGTCTCAATATACTCTCTGACAGTCTCCCACAGCTGAGACCAGAAGAAATGCCTGGAAACCTTGGACATCACCATCTGGGGACAAAACCCTTGTTCTCCTTTCATCGATACTGCAAACAGAGGTGAATTCTTTGTAAGAGTTTCCTCCCTAAAATGAAAACACTTATTTACTGTAAAATCTCTTCCTCGCACCCCCCAGCGACATTTCCTGCACCATAAACTTCTTGCACCCTAGCGTTGCGCCTCTCTCACACTATTAAACTGATCCATTCTCCAATCATGCTCAGCTCTGGCTGGGATCTCCTTTTTTCAGTTTGACTGAGTTTTGAAAAACATCCAGAAAGCAGAGTTACAAACTTAAGCCCTCACAATCTCATGAGAAATATCAATGAAGACTGTTGGTTGCTGGATCATGAGCCATACTTCTTCATGGTGGAGAACCATAAGGGAGATGGTTTCGCGCAGGTTCCGGTTTTCCTAGCCATTTTCCTCCAACATTGGGACTTGGTTATTCCCAAACTAGTTGTTCCTCACTGTCTAACAGGCCCATAACATTTTTCACTTAATAAGAGGTCGACCCTTTCGAAAGGAATTTCATCTGAGATACCTTACAGGGAGATAGCCCAAAAACTTGGTATGTAGGATTCTTCATAATTTGTGTACAGGTGTCATTATGGTTGATCCCGTAATACCCTTCCAACTATTATTCCCAGTATAGGTATCCTTAGACACTGGCAGCACTCCAGCCACGTAGCCCAAAAGAGTAGTGCTACATCCATCTATCAGAGGACAATATGTTCTCAACTCTGCCTACATCCTTTTGCAAACCAACTACGGACCTTACTAGAATAAATATACACATCCTGGGGTCTAGATCCAAAGGTTCCTCCTCACTTGCCTTGAAGACCTAATGCAGGCAACTGGATGATCTCTGCAGTTAGGTTGTGATGGGGAAAAGTTAATAGGTAGAGTAGCGAGGAGTATATTTCCTGGAGTTTACCTGTGAGAGATGAGTTCCGGGGGTGTCAACGCACCCCGCGGCCGGTCTTGTGACCAGGCTCCTGGTGGATCAGAGCCTGATCAACCAGGATGTTGCTGCTGGCTGCAACGCAAACCACGTTACGAGCCACAGCCCGGCTGATCGGGGACAGACTTTAGGTTGCTTGTCCGTGCCAGCTTGAAGACTGGCAGGTCTGTTGGTAATCCCCCTTATGTGTGCTGGAGGCAGTTGAACAGTCTTCGGGCCCATGAACACTTATTGTATGGTCTCTAACGTGCTAGTGACACCCCTGCTTTTCATTTGGGGGGGGATGTTGCCTCGTCTGCCAAGGTCTTTTGCTTTCGTAGTGAAGTGATTTCGTGTGCAAGTTCGTACTAGTCCTCTATGGATTTTCAGGTGTATATAATCATGTATCTCTCCCTCTGCGTTTCGGGAATACAGGTTAGGAACCTCAATCGCTCGTACCAATGCGGTGTGTTTTATTCGTTTATGCGAACGCCGTGAAAGTTCTCCTGTACATTTCTAGGTCGGCAATTTCTCTGCCTTGAAAGTGGCTGTTAGTTGTCAGGGCATATTCCAGCCTAGTAGAAAAGTGACCTGAAGGTGTCATCATGGCTTGGCCTCCCGTAGTTTTGAAGGTTCTCATTATCCATCCTGTCATTTTTCTAGCTGATGCGATTGATACAATGTTTATGGTCCTGAAGGTGCAGATCCTCGACATGATCTCTCCCAGGTCTCTTGGACGTTGTGGTTTCGCTCTATTTTGTGTCCAGAATATGTTTTGAAACTAGATGAAGAATTAATTTCTCATGTTTAACTCATATTGAGTAATGAAATTCTCATACGTTGAACTTCATAATTGTTTTCTGCAGCCCACTTAAACGATTTGGTTTGATGTCCACCTGAACCTTGCAGTTTCTGCATGGAAGACACTGGGTATGCAGATTCGGGGTGACATTGCCAAGGAAGTCACGATTGCTGTGGCTGCCTCCTGTCTATGTCGGATATGGAGGATGCGTTTATTTCTGTTTGGGATCATCTCAGAGCGTCTTCTCCAAACACCAAAAAAAAAAAAAAAATGGGAGGAGTACTGTTTGCCTTGTGGATCAGAGCTTTTCCTGTAGCTGCCTGGGCCGTTTATCTGTTGACGACCTAACTCTCTGTGTTCTGTTAGGAGGAACTTCTAGATCATCGACGACTATTCTGTATATTCCTTTAGGCAGCATTTTTGTAGCTATTACGCTGGGTCACATTGTTGACGGCTTTTGCAAAGTCTGTATATAATACAATGCATTCTTTTTGTCTTTAGATAATTATTAATAGAGAATGGCTAGTGACTATGATAGGACCCCTTGTCTTCTTCCAACCATGATCTGGGTAGTGTAATGAGATGGGTTTCTAGATGGGGTCGGTGATCTTGTTCTTAGGGCCAAAAGTTTCATTGTCTTTTTATTGTTCGAGTGTGTGTAGGAAGGGACAGTCCCAGCTCCGCTATTCCCCCCCTTTTTCCGCCCCTCCTCGAAAGTGATTAGTTTGATTGGCCGATGCTTGTTAAGTAGGGTCAGTCTAGTCGCTATCCCTTCCCTCATCTTCTTCCCCTGAAAGGTTGAGTGTGGGGCTCGGTCAAAACAGTAAATCATCGACTCACAGCTCCCACCATAATCTTGAAAGGGACGAGAGGTTTCCCTGCTAAACATTGGGAGGGGAGTCACATTTGTGACGGAGACGTCACCTAATCTCCAATTCCCCACTATACTGATCCACTTACCTGATTTTTGTTGCAAGTAGCAGGATATAAACAACATCATTGCAGTGGAAAAAACGCTTTATCTGTCACATGGACGAGATTTAATGACGGCTCGAAATCTGTGAAAGAAGAGTTCGGTCGGGTTGTATCACAAACTGCCACCCCTCCCCCCCCCCATCATCGGCAATGGTAAATTTCAACAACACGCAGTGTCACCCAACCAGACACTTAAGTTTTTATATATTATATGTATTAGCATTGAATTCAGATATCATTTATATTTTTAATTTTTCATTTTCTTTAAGGTAGGATTAATATTTCATATTTAAGTGTTTTATATTTTACGTTTTCTAAATAATAAAGTGTTTATGTTTGTCAGTTTTTGTTCTTTTTCTATTATTACTTTCCTGAGGGAGGATGCCCAGCCTTGGTAATACTGTCTGAAGTTATTACAGGGCTGAGTAAGCCTTCACAGGGTCCCCTGGGATGGTTCCTCCCTTTCCTGATCTCACCATCTTGACCAGCGAAACTTTTGTGTGTCCAGTTTTGTTACAGTAATAACAGATAAAACTCTTAAAGGTATTTTTACCATTTGGTGTAGGAATGGTATGTTTACTCGAGTACTGAAACATTATCTGATTGTCTTGGTTAAACTTTGAATCCATGCTGAGCTTCTTTTCCTTTCATATTATGAGAGGGCACCTCAGCCTTATTTGTCTGAAAATTCTTGTCCACATACCTTTATGACCCCCCCCCCCATAGGACTTGGAATAAGGTTTAGAAACCGTGGGGAAATTTTCAGACTGCGCATGGACTGTTAAACTTACCAATTGCCCTGCGAGCACGATCGGTCACCTAGATCCAGTGCTTTGAATAAGATTATCTGGGTTTTTGGCTCCAAATATTCTCTGAGTTCACAGTTAAAATGTAATTGTAACTTCCTCATGCCCATCAGATTTTACATAGTTATATATATAAACCCCTCATATCTGAACCAACTCATTATTTCAAAAGGAACCAGTTTCTATTCCCAACTCAGTTCAGGTAGCCAACCCCGAACTTTAAAATTTTGAACTTTTGTCTATATTTTCTGGTATATAATGTCGGCCAAAGCCAATATTTCCTCTTTAATTTATCTAATCCCGAACAATCTTGCCCCTTCCAGAGTCTTCTACTCTATGTAATCCTTTACCCACACAGTAGAGTGTGAACTAGTGTGAGCCCATTTGTTTGGGTCATCCTTGTCAATTTTATTACTTCAGTGAGAGTTTGTGAAAAAAAAAAAAATCTATCTGGGGTCACTTTCTGTAACTTAGGGACCACAAAATTTGCCGCTTAGTTACTGTTAAAGTATGCTCAGGTCTTGTTCTGAATCTTAACCTTGAACGTTCTACCTCTTAGCTTTCAATACTTTATTTCGGCCTCTAGCACAGTAATTTCGTTCATTCTTCCATTTCCATATTCACGGGAGTAGGTGATCCTATCTTCCACTGTTACAGGCATTTTTATGATGAATTATAACTTCTTCCTGAAGCCTAAAACGTTACGGTCATCTTCTGAATAGTTTTATCTTTCACTCAATAAACTTACAGTATCAGCTGACCTAAAGCGTCACTACATAAATAACACAAAAATTGAAACGTAACTATGCACATAGCATTACATAACCAAACAAAAATGAGTTACTTCACCTTTAACCCATAGGAAGACACAACAACACTGAATTATCATATTATGCACACAACACTTCCATGACCCAAACCTTGCTACATACTTCTCTTCCGAAACATGCACTGTTATTACCATACCAGTTAATACTAGTTAAAGAACGGGTTTTGAGTTATTTTGAAGCAGTCAAATAAACTCTTCTGGTCAAGCTCCCATGTTCGCTGGTATGTCTTATACTTTGATAGTAAGGTTCTCACTACAATGTTCTAGTGTGGGGTGGCTTTTTACTTAATGGCCTTATCTGTCTAGGGGTCACTTGCATCATGGCTGAATCCTTTAGAGTGTCTCTGATATCCTCATTCACCATCTCTTCAAGGTTCTGTAAACTACTATAAAAAAAATAAAACTGTATTCTAAACAGATCTTTACAGACATCCTCCCAACAATTTTCAAAAAACAAAAAATTACAATCCATACAAGCTGTTCTCCCACATGGTGCACCTTCAGCAACTTTGTTTTCTCTCTTTTTGGACTAACTTGGGCTAACCAGAGTTTTGACAACTTTAGTCACCTGTAGTATGGTGGCACAATTACGTTAATTCACACCTATACCAGGAGGCACCCACATAATACCCAAAAGAAGATAGAAGAACGGACCCAGAGTCCTGCCATTGTACCAGAGAGTTGAGAGCAGAGAGAAGAGCGAGAGGGGGGAGGGAGAGCCTAGCTACGTCCCTACCCCCCCCAAAAACAAAAGACTGTTATTATTATTTATTTTTTTTATTATCACTCGGCGATCCCACAAGGCAGGGTCTGGCCCAAAAATCTAGGAAAAAGACTTTCACCATTCATTCAGTCCATCACTGTCTTGCCAGAAGGGTGCTTTACACTACAGTTTTTAAACTGCAACCAGTTAACACCCCTCCTTCAGAGTGCCGGCACTGTTGCCAAGCACAAGGTTACCACAATTCTACCATCACCTTAATTTACTTTTACAAAAGATATACCACTTTTTATTAACACTATTATTTAAATTGTGTTGTGTGGTCTATTGTATAATCTTATTATATTGAGAAAAAAGGCTTGACCCAGCTGCCTCTCAGTCCTAAGGGTGATCAGCCCTTATGACATTTAGAACTGAGTCCCCATCAATTCAATATAATTAGGTATTCCAGAGTAACTGTTACTTATAAATACATGTTGGGTCCTATAACCCCATAACATTGATAAGCTTATTTCTTTCTAGATGTTCCACCACTCTTCTGTTAATTTTCTCCGTGACTTTGCATACTATACAAGTCAGTGACACTGATCTATAGTTTAGTGCTTCTTGTCTGTCTCCTTTTTATATTAAAAAATTGGGGCTACATTTGCTGTCTTCCATACCTCAGGTAATCTCCCTGTTTTGATAGAAATGTGGTGTTGTTGTTGTTAGTGTGTGTGTGTGTGTGTGGTGTTTGTGTGTGTGTGTGTGTGTGTGTGTGTGTGGATGTGTGTGTGTGTGTTGTGTGCACGTGTGTGTGTGTGTGTGCAGTGTGTGTGTGTGTGTGCACGTGTGTGTATGTGTGTGTGTGTGTGTGTGTGTGTGTGGTGTGTGTGTGGATGTGTGTGTGTTTTGTGCAGTGTTGTGTATGTGTGTGTGTGTTGATGTGTGTGTGTGTGTGTGTGTGTGCACGTGTGTGTGTGTGTTGTGCACGTGTGTGTTTGTGTGTGTGTTGTGTGTGTGTGTGGGTGTGTGTGTTGTTGTCTGTGTGTGTGTGTGTATGTGCACGTGTGTGTATGTGAGTGTGGTGTGTTTGTGTGTGGTGTTGATGTGTGTGTGTGTGTGTGTGTGTGCACGTGTGTTTGAGTGGTGTGCAACGTGTGTGTATGTTGTGTGTGTGTGTGTGCGATATTGTGTGTGTGAGTGGTGTGTGTGTGTGTGTGTGATGTGTGTGTGTTGTGTGTGTGGTGTGCACGTGTGTGTATGTGTGTGTGTGTGTGTGTGTGTGTGGTGTGTGCACGTGTGTGTATGTGTGTGATGTGTGTCATTGTGTGTGTGTGTTGTGTGTGTGTGTGTGTGGTGTGTGTGGTTGTACTCACCTATTTGTGGTGGTTGCAGGGGTCGAGTCTAGTCCTGGCCCGCCTTCTTCACGGTTGTACTAGACCTATCTCTCCCCGCACCATGGGGCTTTATCCAAACCTCGTCTTAAAACTGTGTATGGTTTCCTGCCTCCACTTACGTCATTTTCTAGGCTATTCCACTGCCTTACAACTCTATGAACTGAAGAAATACTTCTACTTATCTCTCTGGACTCATTTGTGTCTTCAACTTCCAATTGTGGCCTTTGTTTCTGTGTCCCTCCTGGAAACATCCTGTCCTTTTGTCACCTTGTCTTATTCCAGCAGTTATTTTATATGTTGGTTATCATGTCTCCCTGACCCCTCCTGTCCCTCCCCGTGTCGTCAGGCCGATTTCCCCTTACTGCTTTTTCATGGACAATTCCCCTTAGCTCTGTGAACTAGACCTTGTTGACACATTGTACTTTCTCTAGGTTTCTTGACGTGCTTTATCAAGTGCGGGGTTCCAAACGTGGTGTGCATACTCAGTATGGGCCGGACATACACGGTGTACAGTGATCTTGAATGATTCCTTACTAAATGTGTCGGGTATGCTGTTCCGTCAGGTTTGCCCAGGCGCCCATATGCTGCAGGGCAGTTATCTGATTGATGTGTGCTTCCGGAGACATGCCTCGGAGTTATACTCACCCACAAGATCTTTCTCCTGAGTGAGGTTTGCAAGTTTTTGCCACTAGCCTATACTCGTTGTGGTCTTCTGTCCCTTCCCTATCTTCATGACTTTGCATTTGCAGGATTAAATTACGAGAAGCCATTTGCAGGACCAGGTGTCCAGTCTGTCCAGGTCTCTTGAAGTCCTGCCCTGGTCTCATCAGATTTAACTTCCATCATTAACTTCACATCATCTGCAACAGGGACACTTCTGGACTAAAACCCTTCGTCATGTCGTTCCACATAACCAAAAATAGCACTGGTTAGGACGACCACTGTGGGACCCCGCTCGTCACAGGTGCCCATGTGATACTTCCATTACGTTACCATGACTCGTTGTTGCCTCCCTGTCAGGTATTCTCTGATCCATTGAGTGCCCTTCCTTTTATATGCGCCTGAGCTCTAGCTTCTGCACTAATCTCTTGTGGAGGAGCCTGTGTTTCCAAAGGCTTCTTGCAGTCAAGAAGCAGCCCAATCCCAACCCACCCTCTCCTCTTGTCGTACTTCTGTTATTTTATCATAAAAACTCCCAGAGGTTTGTGACCACAGGATTTGCTTCCGTGAATCCGTGTGGTTGGCATTTTAATCCTGTTCGTTTCCAGGTTGCTCTACTCTCTCCTCCTGATATCTTCTCATAATTTTGCATATATACCGTCAATGGACACCAGGGTCTATAGTTTATGTTGCCTCTTTTCTGTCTCTTTTTTGAAAAATGGAAACTACATTTTGCTGTCTTCCATACCTCTAGGTAGTTGCCCAGTTTCCATGGATGTGTTGAAGATTGTGGTAAGGTACGCACAAAACATATCTGCATCCCTCTCTAAGGAACCCATGAGAGACTGTTGTCCGGTCCCATTGCCTTGGAGGTATCGATGGGGGGGGGGTTTTTGTTTGTTTTTTTTTTTTTTCCCTTAGCAGTTTTTCACCTCCTCTCATCTGTATGTATGTCGTCAACACTTGTTGGGTGTATTCATTGTTGGTGTCCCCCATCTGGTCTGTCCCCCAGAGTCCTTCCTGTCTCTACTGTAAATACTTCCTTAAATCTCGTGTTGAGCTCCTCAATACCTCTTGATCGTTTTCTTGTGAGTTCCCCACCTACTTACTCGCCTTATCACCCTGGGTTCCTTGACTGTTGTCTTTCTTTCCTTAATGTGGTATACAGCAGTTTCGGGTTCAGATTGACTTTTCGATGCTATGTTTATGTTTTTCATTCACTTGTCTCTGGGCCTCCTCCTTATTCTGGCGCTACTCGTTTCTGGGCTCTTCTACTAATCTCCTAGTTTTCCTGGGTCCTTATGCCTCCTGTACCTTTTCCATTCTCTGTATGCACTTAGCTTTTGCCTCCTACACCTTCGGGTAAACCAAGGACTGTCTTGGTCTTTCCTATTATTTCTGTTTCCCTTGGTGAACAAAACTTTTCCTCTGCCTCTTGCACTTGTTGCCCACATATTCCATCTCTCGTTTACTGATTTCCTACCATTTCTGTGTCCCACTGAACTCCTGCAGGAAGTTTCTCATACTGTGTTAGTTCCCCCTTTTATAGTTGGCCTGTCCCCTTCAGTTCCTGTAACCTTTCTCCACTTGTAACTCTACTATATAGTCAAAACTCAGCCCCATGATCGCTAGCTCCAAGGGGCCTCTCGTAAGTGGATGTCTCCGATGTTGAAACTGTTCGGGTGAACACAAGATCAGTCTTGCTGGCTCATCCTCCCCTCTCTCTCTGGGTTTGTGTCCTCCTGACTGTTGTGCATGAGGTTTCAAGTACCACATCCATTCATCTTTGCTCTCCATGTTTCGGGACCCCCATTGTGGGCTCCAGGTATTCCAGTCGATCTCCCTGTCCGGTATGAAATGGCCCATTACACCAGTAACTTTGACCTATGCGAGTGGCTCTTCATGCACCTCCGCCCCAGAGTTTCCCCCCCCATCACCCTGTTGTTGTCCTTACGTACTCCTTCTCTTGGCCTCCTGCAGTTCCTGTGGTGGGTTTACACTCACTCAATGGACTAAACCATTAATGTTTTCTCCGGGACTGGAATTGTACCTACAATGTAGTTCTTTCTCAATCATGGTCCATGCCTTCCATTTCTCACATCCCCATTGTGTTTTATGAGCAGTGCTCCCCTCCTCCCTCTACTCTTCTATCTTTCCTCAGGATCAGATATCTGTTGGGAAGATTGTGTAGTTATTATATCAGCGAGTTTTGTTTCTGTGGGACTGCTATGATGTCTGGGGATTTTCACTGATTCTTCATTTCCACTCCTCTGTTTATTCATTATTCCATCCGCATTTGTGTCAAATTTAGATTCTTTTCTTATCATTGTGGTCATGCAAGTATATTGGGTTGGGGGAGGAGAAGCCTTGGTGGGGGCCTATATGGGGCTGTGGTGTAGGTGGGTCTGTTTGATGGGGGTGGTGTTCAGAAAGCCCATAAGGGAAGCTGTTGGGGTGTTCCTGGTCCCGCCACTGCTTCGCGTCGGCCTGGCGTATCCGCGGCACAAAATACCACCACCCACCCACCCCCCCCGAGTAACCGTGAGTGTATGGAGTATCGGTTGCTCGGTTCCGCGTTGGAGGTCGCGGTGATGGGGCTTTTGGTGGGGAGAAAGATTCTGTGGGGTGTGTTTTGCCTCCTCCTTGTTGGTCCTGCTCATTTTCATGCTTTTCTCGTTCCTCCTTGCGGTCTCTGTTACCCTCTCTTTCAGTGTTAAGTCCGTTCTTCTTTGTTCTGGTCGCGGTCGCGGTTTATACTCTTGGACCTTCTTTGTCTCTAGTTCTTGCTTTCTCTTTTGCAGGAATCCTGATTCGAACTGATTCGTCCTGAAAGTTACTCTGACATATTGCTCCGTATCCTTCCACTCGCAAACCACCCAATTCTCTGAAAATTTGCCACCTGGGTCATATTGCCCTCCTATTTGTTTCATGCATGCCTTCCATCATTTTATTTCCCTCCTCTGCTTTATTTCTTCAAAGTTGGCCCCCTTGGCTTCTTGGAGCCCGTACACAAAAACTGGACCTCGCCTTTCCTCCTCCACTGAGTCTCCATCTGCTTCTCTGAGGCATTTTGTTTCCTTCCATTGAATGTTCTTGCTTCAGTCCCTGTCATAATCTGAAAATCTATTCTTAGTGGACTGTCTTTCTGGCACAGCTGGTCCCTTGCTACTGCAGGCTAGGCTGTTAGACCTATGCTTATAACAAGCCTCAATTTTCTTTCGGACCTGTCGCTTGATTTATTTAGTTGTTGCTCATCGTTCTTTTCCCTTGGCCCCACGTGGGTTGTATAGGTCCTTCGTGTACGGCATGTCCGTTGTTGCTTACATCCCATGTCAACTGCCCTAGATATAACTCTGACTATAACACACCCCCCTCTAACTTCGTCATTCTGTCAGGACTGTCGTTTGATCTCAGAGTGACTGTCGTCTTTTCCCTGGCCACGTGGGTCTGATAGGGCCTTCCTGTACGGCATCGTCTCCTGTTTTTTGCTTTACCACACCCTTGTTGCGCCTGATTTGGAATTTCCTGATGTCACGTGGAATTGTCATTTGTCTCTCTAATGTTTTCAGGCACTTGACTTGCAGTTTTCTTTCTAAAGCAGTGATCCTAGCTTCTGCTGCTAAGGCCTGTACTTTCCCCACTTCCTGCACTCTTCAGCTATCGTCCTCAATTTTTTTACCAAGCTCTACTATCTACCTTCCCCATCTTCTCCCTTTTTTGGAGCTCTAAACTCCCCGTCATTCCTCCCTGGTTCTTCTACCCAGACTCTGGTTTTTCCGGTACCACACCTTCCCCCCCAAAAAAAAAAAAAATATAAAAAAAAAAAATGTAGATAGGAAAAAAAATAACCCTCCTTCCACTACTTCACTCTTCCTTTTTTTATATTTTGTCTCTCACCTTTACTATCTCTCTCTTTCTCTCCCTTTACTTCAAATCCCTATTTCCTCTCTCTTCTCTCTCCCTTTAACTCCCTCTTTCTTCTCTTCCCTCTACACTTTTATCTTTCACACTCCCCCCTTCTTTCTCTCTCCGTCCCCATATATTTTTTTTCTCCCTAATACTATCTCTTTCCTCACTATCTCTTTTCTTTCTCTTTCTATCCACTCTCTATTTTATACCCTTCTTTTCAATTTCCCCTTCACATTATATCCTAACTTTATCTCATTCTTCTCTTTCCACTATCTCTTCATTCTTTATCTCTCAATTTAAATTTCATCTTTATATATTTATCTATTTCTCCCTCTCTTCCTCTATATTTTTCTCTCTCTATATCGCTCTTTCTCTCTATTATTTTATCTTATCTCTTTATATATATATTTCTATATCTATTCTCTCTCACTATATCTTTTTCTATCTCTTTTCTCTATATTTTTTCTTCTTTCTTCATCTCTCTCTTTTATTTTTCATCTCTATTTCTCTCTATATTATTTTATATTTCTATTTTTCTCTCTATTTCTCATATAACTCTCTTTCTATCTCTCTTTACTTATATCTAATCTTTATCTTTTTTCATATAACTCTCTTTCATCTCTTCTCTTATCTCTCTTCTTATATCTTCTTAGGTTCTCTTCTCTATTTCTCTATCTTTCTCTTCCCATCTATCTTTCTATATATTTATCTATCTCGTTCTCTCTTCTCTGTGTGTGTCTCTATTTCTTTCTTTATCTCTATCTATTTTCTCTTATCTTTTTCTATAGTTTATCTAGCTGATCTATCTGCTTCTATATCTTTCTTTCTATCTCTCTTTCTCTATCTATTTATATAAATTATGTATATCTGAGAAGGAGAGAGGAGAGGGAGAGAGAGAGAGAGAGGGAGAGTGGGAGAGAGAGAGAGAAGAGGGAGAGAGAAGGAGGAGAGAAGGAGAGGAGAGAGAGGAGAGTGGAGAGGGAGAGAGAGAGGGAGAGAGAGGGGAGAGAGAGAGAGGGAGAGAAGGAGGAGGGAGGGAGAGGAGAGGGAGGGAGAGTGAGCGGGGAGACGAGAGCGAGGAGGTGAGGGGAGAGAGAGAGGAGAGGGAGAGAGAGAGAGAGGGAAGAGAGGGAGAGAGAGAGAGAGAGAGAGATGAGATGAGTGAGAGAGATGAGAGCAGGACGAGAGGGAGAGCCGGGAGGGGGAGAGAGAGGAGAGGAGGAGCGAGAGAGCGAGCGAGAGCGAGCGAGAGAGAGAGAGAGAGAGAGAGCGGAGAGAGAGCGGGAGAGAGAGAGAGAGAGGTATGAGCGAGAGAGAGAGAGAAGGGAGAGAGTGAGTAGGAGAGGGTTAGGGGGAGAGAGGGCGAGGAGGAGAGCGGGAGGAGAGGGAGCGAGGAGTGAGAGGCTGAGAGGGGGAGGAGCCAGAAACTTATAGATAAGATTCATGATATCTATATAGATTATATATTTATCTATCTCTCTTCTATTCGCCCTTTTATATCAATATATACATTTTATTTTGTTTTTTTTATATTATATATCACTTTATTTAAATTTATATATATAGATATATATATATATATATATATATAATATCTATATATATATATTATATATATTATATTTATATATATACACCCAATAATACACCCATAATCTTAATCTTTTTACCTCTATCTAATTCCTCCACAACCATCATCACACGTACCAACCCATTCTCCCCTAATCTCTAACACACCTCTCAACCTACATACTTTCACATCACACCACCCCTAACCCCCCCCCCCCACAACGCAACATCACAATATTATCTCCACCCATCACAACCATTTCAAACCACCCCCCATTTTCTTCCTCCTACCACCTTAGACCCCTTAGATCCCTGAATGTCCAATCTCTAGTCAATCTGTCTTTGACCCACCTAGACCAAGTCCTACTACAAATTAATTTGATCTCCTGTCCCCTATACTCTGTCCAGAGTCGTAGCGTGAATACCTTACCCTACCTGATTAGGCCATTACCTCCTTAGTCTCTTTGTGAACTAGTATTTTTGCAAACCTTTTATGCACTTTCTCTTGTTTCTTCACGTGCTTGGCTCGGTTGTGGGTTCCAAACTGGTGCCTAACTCCTCAATATGGCCTAACGCTACCCGGTTTACAGGGACTGAATGATTCCTTATTAAGACTGTGGAATGCTGCTTCTGAGGTTTGCTAGGCGCCCCATATGCTGCAGCCGTTATTTGGTTGATGTGCGGCTTCAGAGATGTGCTGGTGTTGATACTACCCCCAAGTGTGTGTGTGTGTGTGTGTGCTGTGTGTGTGTTGTCGTGCCACGTGTGTGTGTGTGTGTGTGTGTTGTGTGTGTTGGACGTGTACTACTAGTTGTACTCACCTAGTTGAGGTTGCAGGGGTCGAATCCAAGCTCCTGGCCCCGCCTATTCACTGGTCGCTACTAGGTCACTGTCCCTGAATCGTGAGCTTTATCATACCTCTGCTTAAAGCTTAATTATTATTATAACGGAAAGTATGGGAAGTACCATCAGCCACCCTGCCTCTCTGCTCTCTATCTCAGACTGACCCACCAGTGCCTAGAGAGTGAGCAGTGTTCAAAAACATGCTATGGCCAGCAGCAACGTGAATAACAGTCAGTGATTCACACAGACAGTTGGTAGTGAGTCATCTCTGGCAACTGGTTACTGGTAACTGGTACTACTGAGATGCGTGCATGCGTGTGTGAGTGTGCGTGTGTGTGTGTGCGTGTGTGCGTGTGTGCATGTGTGTGTGTGTGTGTGTGTATGTGTGTACTCACCTAATTGTGGTTGCAGGGGTCGGTACTCAGCTCCTGGCTCTGCCTCTTCTCTGACCACCACTGGGTCCTCCCTCTCCCTGCTCCATGAGCTTTATCATTCCTCGTCTAAAAACTATGTATGGTTCCTACCTCTACTACATCACCTGCTAGACTGTTCCACTTCCTAACAATTCTGTGGCTGATGAAATACTTCCTAACATCCCTTTGACTCATCTGAGTCGTCAGCTTCCAGTTGTGACCACTTGTTTCTGTGTCCCATCTCTGGAACATCCTGTCTCTGTCCATCTTGTCTCTTCCACGCAGTATTTTGTATATCGTTATCATGTTTCCCCTGACCCTCCTGTCCTCCAGTGTCGTTAGACCGATTTCCCTTAACGTTTCCTCATAGGGCATTCCCCTTAGCTCTGGAACCAGCCTTGTTGCAAACCTCTGCACTTTCTCTAATTTCTTCGACTCTCAGTCTGGTTAGCGGCTTGCTAAAAACTGAGTCATATTGGGACTTGAGTAGCTCACTCAATTCCTTATTTATTTATTTTTTAATTTGAACATGATACAGTGAAGTACAAAGGAATACAGTTATTACAGTGCATCATGCCAAAGCCCCTTGTATGCAGAGCATTATGGGCAGCCTTAAAAATTAACTTAAGATTAACTAAGCAATAATATATTCAGTGGTAAAAACATTATGGTAAACAGATAACAATTTAGCACAAACGAGTATTACAATGACAGGTCATATGGTCATTTACAGTGTTGCTGAGCATTCAGTAGAATGGAGTATTCTGTTAGGTAATGTAATTAAAAAATTGGGTCACAGGTTAGACATTTATGAGATATAATTATGAGAAACATTTACGAGATACAATTTATGAGATACAATTGTGGGTGAGTAAGTGATTTTTGAGAAGAGATTTGAATTTATAAACAGACAGTGTTTCTTTTATATTCACAGGTAATGAATTCCAGATTTTAGGGCCTTTTATGTGCATTGAGTTTTTGCATAGCGTAAGATGGACTCGGGGAACATCAAAGAGTGATCTGTGCCTTGTGTTATGGTCATGTGCTCTGTTGAGGTTGGTAAGAAGACGTTTGAGGGGAGGGTTTATATCAGAGTTAAGTGTTCTATGAATGTAGTAGGTGCAGTAATAAGTATGGATGTTTTGTATGGTGAGTAGGTTTAGTTTTAAATATTGGTGGAGTGTGCTGCCTGTAGTGGAAATTTGTTATTCTGACTGAAGCCTTTTGTTGGGTAATTAATGGTCTGAGATGGTTTATTGTTGTTGAGCCCCATGCACAAATTCCATAGGTGAGATAGGGGTAAATAAGTGAGTGATATAGGGCCAAGAGGGCTGACTGTGGAACATAGTACCGTATCTTCGATATTATTATTATAATCAGAAAGAAGTGCTAAGCCACAAGGGCTATACAGCCGTATCTCCGATAGTATCCCTACGGTCTTGGAATTTTTTTTTGAAATTTGTTGTATATGTGTTTGAAATTTGAGTCCATTATCAAGGTGGATTCCTAAGAATTTTCCCTCTGTGAGTTTTGTGATAGGTGATCTGTTTATCATTATGTTAAGAGGGACATCTGTAGCTCTGTTACCAAACTGAATGAAGTAGGTTTTGTCAATGTTTAGAGTAAGTTTGTTAATACTCATCCAGGTAGATATTTTCTGTAATTCAGTATTTACAGTATTGGCTAGCGTGACTGGGCTCGGGTGAGAGAAGACGTATGTAGTGTTATCTGCAAATAGTGTGGGTTTGAGTAGTTGCGATGCATTTGGTAGGTCATTTATGTATATGAGAAAGAGAAGAGGGCCTAGGACACTTCCCTGTGGGACACCAACTGTAATTGGCTGTGCTGAAGAGTTTGCCCCGTTTGTGTACACATATTGGCTTCTGTTGCTGAGGTAAGACTTTAGGTAGTTGAGGGAGTGCCCTCTTATACCATAGTGCGACAATTTTATATGGAGCAAGTCACAGTCAACTGTATCAAAAGCTTTACGTAAGTCAATGAAGATCCCCAGTGGGACTTCTTTTTTCTCTATTGTAGTGTATATGTGTTCTAGCATGTGTATAATAGCATCATTAGTATTTTTATTGAGCCTGAACCCAAATTGACAGGGGTTGAGTATGTTGTGGGAGATGAGGTAGGAATAGATTCACTTATGAATTAATTTTTCGAAGATTTTAGAGAGAGGGTGTAAGTTGGATATGTGTTCAAGTCTGTTTGGTCTTTTCCTTTATGGATCGGGGTGACTCTCGCTATTTTGAGAACTGTAGGGAAGGTAGAGAATTCTTCTATGGATTTGTTAAAGAGTGTTGCAATGATTGGTGATAGTATTTGTGATGCTTTTTTGTATATAAAGGGTGGTAAGGTATTTAAATCTCCTGTCTTGTTTTTTAGTGTGTTGATAATAAGGGAGACTTCAGTAGGGTTAGTCGGAGCTAGGAACAGTGTGTTCGGGTATTGCCAGTGAGGTAGTCATTGGGTGAGGTATCTGAGCTTGGGATTTTATTGGCAAGGTTTTTTCCTAGAGTGGAGAAGAAATTATTGAGTCTGTTCATCTGGTTTTGTTAGTTCAATTTCGCTATTTCGTGATATCTTTTTTGTTCCTAGAATTTCTGATAGAATTTCTTGCTGTCATCTGTGTAGGACCCATCTTGTTTAAGTAGGGGCCCAATACTGGATGTTGCTCTCGACTTTGATTTGGCATAAGAAAAGAAATACTTTGGGTTTCCGTTGATTTCATTTATGGCTTTTAGTTCTTCCTGCGATTCCTGACTCCTATAAGATTCTTTTAGCTTAAGTTCGATGTTTGCTATTTCTCTGACCAGTGACTCCCTATGCATTTCAGATATATTGGCCTCTTTTAGCCTCTCTGTTATTATTTTACATCTACTCTTCCTTCTTCTTAATGGAATATGCCTTGAGCATACGTCAAGTGCCACCGAGTTAATCTGTTCTAGGCATAAGTTGGGGTCTGTGTTGCTTAGTCTATCTTCCCAGGTTATATCGTTTAGGACTTGGTTTACTTGGTCCCACTTTATGTTCTTGTTACTGAAGTTGAATTTGGTGAAGGCTCCCTCGTGACTAATCTCATTTTGTCGGTCTGGGGCTCTGCGTATACATGTCTGAACCTCGATTATGTTGTGATCTGAGTATATTGTTTTTGATATGGTGACATTTCGTATGAGATCATCATTGTTACTGAAGATGAGGTCTTGTGTATTCTCCAGTCTAGTAGGCTCTATTATTTGCTGGTTTAAGTTGAATTTTGTGCAGAGATTTAAAAGCTCGTGTGTGTGTGAGTTCTCGTCAGTGCTGCCTCCTGGTGTTATCACTGCAACATTATTTGCTATATTCCTCCATTTTAGGTGCCTCAAGTTGAAATCCCCCAGGAGCAAGATGTTTGGGTCAGGAGCTGGCAGATTTTCCAGACAGTGGTCAATTTTTAACAGCTGTTCCTGGAATTGTTAGGTAAGACACATATGCAACAGTTAGGTATCTTTATTTCGAAACGTTTCTCCTACACAGTAGGCTTCTTCAGTCGAGTACAGAAAAGTTAATAGAAGCAGAAGAGACTTGAAGACGATGTAATCAGTCCATCACCCTTAAAGTTTTGAGGTGGTCAGTCCCTCAGTCTGGAGAAGAGCATTGTTCCATAGTTTGAAACAATATGGAGTTGAAGTGACAGGATGGAGCCTTGTATAGCGCCAGGAGGTGAGACGTAGGTTACTAGTAGAACGCAGATGCTGGGAGGTCAGGTCCCTCTCAAATCCAGCCGTTCTCACTAGTAGAGGTAGTCGAAGTTGATTTCAGGTCTGTACCAAGATACCCTTGTGTTGCAGTGTCTGACAGATTGAACATTAAAATGGTATAAAATACCGACAGATTGTTAGGTAAGACACATATGCAACAGTTAGGTATCTTTAAGGGTGATGGACTGATTACATCGTCTTCAAGTCTCTTCTGCTTCTATCAACTTTTCTGTACTCGACTGAAGAAGCCTACTGTGTAGGCGAAACGTTTCGAAATAAAGATACCTAACTGTTGCATATGTTTACCTGGAGTTTACCTGGAGAGAGTTCCGGGGGTCAACGCCCCCGCGGCCCGGTCTGTGACCAGGCCTCCTGGTGGATCAGAGCCTGATCAACCAGGCTATTGCTGCTGGCTGCACGCAAACCAACGTACGAGCCACAGCCCGGCTGATCCGGAACTGACTTTAGGTGCCTGTCCAGTGCCAGCTTGAAGACTGCCAGGGGTCTGTTGGTAATCCCCCTTATGTGTGCTGGGAGCAGTTGAACAGTCTCGGGCCCCTGACACTTATTGTATGGTCTCTTAACGTGCTAGTGACACCCCCTGCTTTTCATTGGGGGGATGGTGCATCGTCTGCCAAGTCTTTTGCTTTCGTAGTGAGTGTTTTCGTGTGCAAGTTCGGTACTAGCCCCTCTAGGATTTTCCAGGTGTATATAATCATGTATCTCTCCCTCCGCATTCCAGGGAATACAGGTTTAGGAACCTCAAGCGCTCCCAATAATTGAGGTGTTTTATCTCCGTTATGCGCGCCGTGAAAGTTCTCTGTTACATTTTCTAGGTCGGCAATTTCACCTGCCTTGAAAGGTGCGGTTAGTGTGCAGCAATATTCCAGCCTAGATAGAACAAGTGACCTGAAGAGTGTCATCATGGGCTTGGCCTCCCTAGTTTTGAAGGTTCTCATTATCCATCCTGTCATTTTTTTAGCAGATGCGATTGATACAATGTTATGGCCCTTGAAGGTGAGATCCTCCGACATGATCACTCCCAGGTCTTTGACGTTGGTGTTTCGCTCTATTTTGTGGCCAGAATTTGTTTTGTACTCTGATGAAGATTTAATTTCCTCATGTTTACCATATCTGAGTAATTGAAATTTCTCATCGTTGAACTTCATATTGTTTTCTGCAGCCCGCTGAAAGTTTTGGTTGATGTCCGCCTGGAGCCTTGCAGTGTCTGCAAGGGAAGACACTGTCATGCAGATTCGGGTGTCATCTGCAAAGGAAGACACGGTGCTGTGGCTGACATCCTTGTCTATGTCGGATATGAGGATGAGGAACAAGATGGGAGCAAATACTGTGCCTTGTGGAACAGAACTTTTCACCGTAGCTGCTCGGACTTTACTCTGTTGACGACTACTCTGTGTTCTGTTAGTGAGGAAATTATAGATCCATCGACCGACTTTTCCTGTTATTCCTTTAGCACGCATTTTGTGCGCTATTACGCCATGGTCACACTTGTCGAAGGCTTTTGCAAAGTCTGTATATATTACATCTGCATTCTTTTTGTCTTCTAGTGCATTTAGGACCTTGTCGTAGTGATCCAATAGTTGAGACAGACAGGAGCGACCTGTTCTAAACCCATGTTGCCCTGGGTTGTGTAACTGATGGGTTTCTAGATGGGTGGTGATCTTGCTTCTTAGGACCCTTTCAAAGATTTTTTATGATATGGGATGTTAGTGCTATTGGTCTGTAGTTCTTTGCTGTTGCTTTACTGCCCCCTTTTTGGAGTGGGGCTATGTCTGTTGTTTTTTTGTAACTGTGGGACGACCCCGTGTCCATGCTCCCTCTCCATAGGATGGAAAAGGCTCGTGATAGGGGCTTCTTGCAGTTCTTGATGAACACAGAGTTCCATGAGTCTGGCCCTGGGCAGAGTGCATGGGGATGTCATTTATCGCCTGTTCGAAGTCATTTGGCGTCAGGATAACATCGGATAGGCTTGTGTTAATCAAATTTTGTGGCTCTCTCATAAAAAATTCATTTGATCTTCGACTCTCAGTCTGGTTAGCGGCTTGCTAAAAACTGAGTCATATTTGGGACTTGAGTAGCTCACTCATTTCCTTGCTGTCATCTGTGTAGGACCCATCTTGTTTAAGTAGGGGCCCAATACTGGACGTTGTTCTCGATTTTGATTTGGCATAGGAGAAGAAATACTTTGGGTTTCTTTCGATTTCATTTATGGCTTTTAGTTCTTCCCGCGATTCCTGACTCCTAAAGGATTCTTTTAGCTTAAGTTCGATGCTTGCTATTTCTCTGACCAGTGTCTCCCTGCGCATTTCAGATATATTGACCTCTTTTAGCCGCTCTGTTATTTCTTTTCCGTCGCCTGTAAGGGAGCGCCTGTCTCTTTCTTTTTAATCTACTCCTCCTTTTTCTTAGAGGAATAAGCCTTGTGCATAAATCGAGTGCCACCGAGTTAATCTGTTCTAGGCATAAGTTGGGTCTGTGTTGCTTAGTATATCTTCCCAGCTTATATCGGTTAGGACTTGGTTTACTTGGTCCCACTTTATGTTTTTGTTATTGAAGTTGAATTTGGTGAATGCTCCCTCGTGACTATCTCATTATTTTCGGTCTGGGGCTCCACGCATACATGACTGAACCTCAATTATGTTGCGATCTGAGTATATTGTTTTTGATATGGTGACATTTCTTATCAGATCATCATTGTTAGTGAAGATGAGGTCTAGTGTATTCTCCAGTCTAGTAGGCTCTATTATTTGCTGGTTTAAATTGAATTTTGTGCAGAGATTTAAAAGCTCGCGTGAGTGTGAGTTTTCATCAGAGCTGCCTCCTGGTGTTATTACTGCAACAATATTATTTGCTATATTCCTCCATTTTAGGTGCCTTAAGTTGAAATCCCCCAGGAGCAAGATGTTGGGTGTAGGAGCTGGAAGGTTTTCCAGACAGTGGTCAATTTTTAACAGCTGTTCCTGGAATTGCTGGGATGTTGCATCCGGAGGCTTGTAGACTACCACAATGACTAGGTTTTACCTAACAATCTGTCGGTATTTTATACCATTTTAATGTTCCTGGAATTGCTGGGACATTGCATCTGGAAGCTTGTAGACTACCACAATGACTTCAGGAGATGTGCTTCGTGTTATACTCACCCCAAGATCTTTTTCCTTGAGTGAGGTTTGTAGTCTCTGGCTCCCTAGACTCTATTCCGTCTGCGGTCTTCTTTGCCCTTCCCCAATCTTCATGACTTTGCACTTGGTGGGGTTGAACTACAGGAGCCAATTGCTGGACCAGGTCTGCAGCCTGTCCAGATCCCTTTGTAGTTATGCCTGGTCTTTGATTGAATGAATTTTTCTCATCAACTTCACGTCATCTGCAAACAGGGACACTTCGGAGCCTATTCCTTCCGTCGTGTCGTTCACAAATACCAGAAACAGCACTGGTCCTAGGACTGACCCCTGTGGGACCCCGCTGGTCACAGGTGACCACTCTGACACCTCGCCACATACCACGACTCGCTGCTGTCTTCCTGATGAGTATTCCCTGATCCATTGTAGTGCCTTCCCTGCTATCCCTGCTTGGTCCTCCAATTTTTGCACTAATCTATTGTGTGGAACAGTGTCAAACACCTTCTTGAAGTCTAAGAAAATGAAATCCACCCACCCCTCTCTCTTTCTTACTGCTGTCACCATGTCGTAGAACTCCAGTAGGTTTGTGACAAATGATTTCCCATCCCTGAAACCATGTTGGCTGCTGTTAATGAGATCATTCCTTTCTAGGTGTTCCACCACTCTTCTCCTGATAATCTTCTCCATGACTTTGCATACTATACATGTCAGTGACACTGGACTGTAGTTTAGTGCTTCATGTCTGTCTCCTTTTTTAACCCTTTGACTGTCGCGGCCGTATATATACGTCTTAATAGGTACCGTGTTTGACGTATATATACTCATAAATTCTAGCGGCTTCAAATCAAGCAGGAGAAAGCTGGTAGGCCCACATGTGAGAGAATGGGTCTTGTGTGGTCAGTGTGCACCATATAAAAAAATCCTGGAGCACGCAGTGCATAATGAGAAAAAAAAACTCCGACCGTTTTTTTTTTAATTAAAATGCCGACTTCGTGGTCTATTTTCGTATAGTATTTATGGTTGTATTCTCGTTTTCTTGATCTCATTTGATAGAATGGAAAACATATTATAGAAATAGAGGTGATTTTTATTGATTTTACTATAAAAAGAGCCTAGAAATGGAGCTCAAAGTAGGGGAAATGTTTGATTTTTGCCAATGTTCAAAAGTAAGTAAATGATGCCATTGTCCAATAAATGTCCAACTAGCCATTCTAATATGCAGTCATGAATGGGTTGATGTTATTTATACAATTATTACAGTATTGCAGTAGTCTGCATAATAGTATGTCTTCTATTTTTTGTTTGAATAAAAATTCAAAATAGAAAGCAAGAGTAATATCAGGGGGGCCTGGAGACGTGACTGATGAACAAAGAAAATGTTATTTTAGAGCCAGGAATGTCTGCATTGTTCATTCTGGACCTTATTTTGAAATTGTCATATTTTTTTAGCTTTTGTGAAATTGGCCAAATTGCAAATTTCTGACCACATTATTAGGTAGTTGAAATCGGTAAATGGGCAGTTTCTTGTACTTAATCGATAGAAAAAATTGAGTTCTAAAGAAATAGCTATGAGTTTGGGCGACTGGAACAATGGAATTAGCCGAAAATTGGGCTCAAAGTGGGCGAAATCGCCGATTTGTAAACAGCGCCGAGGTCGCTAACTTTGCGAGAGCATAATTCCGTCAGTTTTCCATCAAATTTCGTTTTTTTGGTGTCATTACAATCGGGAAAAGATTCTCTATCATTTCATAAGAAAAAATAATTTTCTTTTTTTTAAATTTTGCGACACCAGGAGACACCTCAGGATCGGGGGTTGCGACAGTCAAAGGGGTAAAGACTGGGACTACATTTGCTGTCTTCCATGCCTCAGGCAATCTCCCCGTTTTGATGTATTGAATATTGTTGTTAGGGGTACACATAGCACCTCTGCTCCCTCTCTCAGGACCCATGGAGAGATGTTTTCCAGCCCCATTGCCTTTCAGGTATCTAGCTCACTCAGAAGCCTCTTCACTTCTTCCTCGGTTGTGTGTACTGTGTCCAGCACTTGGTGGCGTACCCTACCTCTCCGTCTTTCTGAAGCCCCTTCTGTCTCCTCTGTGAACATTTCTTTGAATCTCTTGTTTCTTCACATACTTCACAGTCATTTCTTGTTGTCTCTTCTCCTTCCTTCCTTAGCCTGATTACCTTGACTGTGTGTGTGTGTGTGTGTGTGTGTGTGTGAGTGTGTGTGGTGTGTGTGTGTGTGATAGAGTGCGTAGCATTTTGGAAAGAGAAATAAAATTCATATCATGTGGATGAAGACTTCACTTGTTTTAGGACTAACCTTAAATGTTTATTAAAGTTAATTTTATTATCTTGATGAAAAAAAAAGTTCACCATCATTAGATTTCATTTCTTGAAAATGCTGTAATAATGTTTAAGCAGAGGTAAATAAAACCTTTGCAAAAACAATTACTATTATTAGCAAATAAAATGAACAGAGTAGAGTATTTTCTACTCTACTCTGTTCAAGTATTTTCAGTAACACTGAATACAAAGAGGAAACCAATCAGTAAAATAATGGGTTAACTTAAAACTGAGATTCATCCATTGCCCAAAGCAAATCTTATGATAATTTTAATTTTTAACTTTATTTTACTTCAGATTGATGATAGTCTTCATGCTTGGATTTACCATGGTGTACTTACTGTTGTACTACGCTGGCCTCGTCGCCTTTGCCAGCTACTGGGACTGTGACCCACTCACCTCAGGCAGGATAAAGAAACCTGACCAAATCATCCCATTCTTAGTGACCAATAAATTGAGTCACTTGACAGGAGTGGCAGGCCTCTTCGTCGCTGCTGTATATAGTGGTGTTCTCAGGTGGGTCCTAAGTATCTCTGAAGGGGGGTAAGAGGTTTTCCGTTTTTTTTTCCTTCCTCCAACTTATCGTTAATTCTTTGCTCATAACTCTAGAAGGCGTCATCCTATTGGCTTCACTATTTCAAAGATTGTGCACGATCACCAGGGCAAGATTCATGGAACAACTTGCATGTGCTGGTGTTGAATGTAAAGTAAAAGGACACAAGTGCAACTAATGTGACATTTATTGTGGCAACGTTTCGCTCTCCAGGAGCTTTATCAAGCCATTACAAACAATACATGGACACAGAGGGTATATAAAGGCTCAGAGTGAGGTGAATACTAGTGAGGTATCATTTCGATGTTCACTAGTGGTAGTAGTAGTAGTAGTAGTAAGTGGTAGTGACAAAAGTAATACAATATGGTAGAGCAATTAATTCGTACATGAGTAAAAGGATATAAAAGCTATTACTTGGGTAACATAAAAATAGGTTGGACAAATATAAACTGGAATGAGGCAGCTTGTTTCAGTGTTCACTCTGTGTGCTTTGTGTAGTATAACAGGAGAGACTATGTGATGGCAGGGTTTACTGTTTTCAGGAGGATTCTTGCTAAGACTTCGGAGATGGTGAAGCTGCCGTTGTTTTGTTT
>NC_069451.1:33351187-33384719 GCF_026875155.1 Cherax quadricarinatus | reverse complement strand
CCATTCTAATATGTCTTGCAGTCGAACTCCCTCTTGCCTTAATTGTCATGAGGCTCACCCTTCGTACTCTCGTCGTTGCCAGGTTTACTTAAATGAGTGGGAAATTCGTTGCCTCAAAGAGGCAGAAGGTCTCTCTTATGCTATGGCGGTTTCTCATCTCTGCCTCCAAGGGAGACTGCTCCGTGTTTCTTATTCTTGTGTTTCAAAGCGTCCCCCCACTTCTGGGGTTACATCTTCTGCAGCCTCCTCTGCGGTTGCCAGTCCCATAGTCACTCCTGTATCTAATTATTTTGCTGTCCTGGGCTCAGACGTCCCTACTTCAACTCCTCAGTCTGTCCTCACTTCTTCGTGTTCTCCCTCACAAACCCTGGTATCGACAAGACCTCGTACGACACCTCCTCCCAATCGTCCCTCTACTTCTCAGAGGTCCAAAAAATCTCCTTTAACCCCTCCTTCCCTTCATTCACCTCCACATTTTACCTTCCCGGTCTCTGTACCTGGGTCTTCCCCTTTCACTGGCTCTGTTACAAGTGTGGAGGTTCATCCTCCTCCTCATACTGTGCCTTCCTCCCCTGTCCCCTCCCAAGTTTCTTCCTCTTCTGCCACCTCCCAGGTTTCTGCCTCTTCTGTCCCCTCCTACACTTCTCCAGTTCCCTCCACCCTTTCGCCCCCCCTACCTTGGTACAGTCCATTACAGCTCCGATCTTTACTCAAACCCCTCCTCCTTCCATCTCCAATATTGTCTCCCATACGACGTCTCTGAACTCCGAAACACTTGAGGCAATCTCTGAATATATTGCAGAGACCAAACCATCAATGGACACTGATCCACCCTCTGTTCCTTCTCTTTCCTCTTCTCCATCTGCGCAACTCCTTTCTTCACAACGCACCATTCCTTCGCTACTTGAATGTTTTCCTTTGCCACCGCATGTGGACTTTTCTAACCCCTCTAGTCTGCAGGTTCCCTTACCTGCAGATTTCAGGTATCTTTATTGTTGCCAATCATGGCCTATTTACAGTGGAACATTCGCGGCCTCAGGAGTGATCGGGGTGAGCTTCAGATGTTGCTCTCCCAATTTTCCCATGTTGGTGTTTGCTTACAGGAACCAAAATTACACTCTGCCGTTATCTATCCCATCTCAGGCTATAATTTATTGTATTCTTCAGATCCTTTTCCTGATGGGACCTTTAATGAAAGTGCCCTTCTTCTACGCACTGATATTCTGTACCATCAGCTATTTGTTCGTACTTCATTGCATTACACAGCAGCCCGTGTCCACTTGTATAGGTGGTATACACTCTGTTCTTTGTATCTCTCTCCTTTTCGGGCATTACCTATCTCAGATATTGCCTTTCTTGTTTCATCATTACCGCCACCACTTCTGTTACTTGGCATTTTTAATGCCCATCATTTCCTCTGGAGGGTCTCACTGTGATTCCCATGGCATTCAGTTAGCCCCCTCCATGTTTTAAATACAGGTACTCACACCCATTTTGATCCTCGGACTCATACTCTCTCTTGCATCGATCTCTCAGTCTGCTCTTCCTCCGCTGCATTAGACTTCACCTGGTCTGTTCTCCCGGATTTACATGACAGTGATCATTTCCCAATCATTCTTACTTCCCCTTCATATTCACCACCTCTTTGTAACCCATGCTGGCAATTTGATCAGACAAATTGGAACCTTTACTCACAACTAACTGTTTTTAGTGAGGTTCCTTCTTCGTCCTCCATTGATGAGCTTTTACAACTCTTCTCGTCCTCCGTTTTAACCGCAGCTTCTCTTTCTATACCCCAAACTTTGGGCAGGCATTCTCAGAAATGCGTGCCTTGGTGGTCTCCTGCTTGTGCTCGTGCAGTACATTTGAAACGTGCTGCGTGGGGCAGGTACTGGTACAATAGAACCACCACAGAGAGACTACTTGATTTTAAGCAGAAGCGTGCGATCACTCGCCATGTCATCCGTGACACTAAACACACTAGCTGGCGAGATTATGTCTCCAACATCACCTCTGCTTCCTCTATGAGTGCAGTCTGGAAAAAAGTACGAAAACTGAGTGGTAAATATTCTCCTGACCCGGCTTCTGTTCAGTGGGTTGCTGGTGTTGATATAGCAAACCCACTAGATGTTGCCAATGAAATTGGCAATCATCTGGTCCATACTTCTCAGGGGCTCCATCTATGCCCCTCGTTTCTTTTCTCAAAGTCTGCCAAAGAGTTAGCACCCTTGGACTTTTCTTCTCTCAGAGAAGAACAGTATAATGTGCCTTTTACACTTCAGGAACTGGAGGCAACACTCTCAGCTTGCCGATCATCGGCAGCTGGGCCCGACGACATTCATATTCGTATGCTACAACATTTACATCAGTCAGCCCTTGCATTCCTATTACGCCTTTTCAATCTTATTTGGTCACAAGGAGTTCTTCCGCAGCTGTGGAAATCTGCCATTGTTCTCCCTTTCCGCAAACTGGGCACTACGGGACATGAAGCCTCCCACTATCGTCCCATTGCTCTTACCAGTGCAGTTTGCAAAGTGATGGAACGCCTGGTAAATAGACGTTTAGTGTGGTATTTAGAGACACACAACAGTCTCTCCACTCGTCAATATGGCTTTCATAAGGGCCGTTCTACCATAGACACCTTACTTCACTTGGATACGTATATTCGTAATGCCTTTGCGAATAACCACTCGGTTATTGCCATATTTTTTGACCTTGAGAAGGCATATGACACAACTTGGAGGTATAATATTTTGGCTCAAGCCCACTCCTTAGGCCTCCCAGGCAATCTACCATACTTCCTTAAGAACTTTTTAACTGAAAGACATTTCCGTGTTCGGGTTAATACTGTGCTCTCCCCGGACTTTATCCAAGCTGAAGGTGTCCCCCAGGGATGTGTTCTGAGCACAACACTTTCTCCTTGCTATAAATGACTTGGCCTCTAGTCTTCCATCAAATATTTGGTCATCACTCTATGTTGATGACTTCACTATTGCCTGTGCAGGCGCTGACTGTCACCTCATTTCAGTTTCTCTCCAGCATGCGGTCGACCGTGTTTCCTATTGGGCCACCACACATGGGTTTAAATTTTCCAGTACCAAAACTCACCAAATTACTTTCACTAGACGCTCTGTCATCTCCAATCATCCTTTGTACCTCTATGGCTCCCGTATCTCTGAACGTGATAGTCAGGTTTCTAGGCCTCCTCTTTGACCGTAGGTTATCCTGGAAACCTCACATTACCTCTCTGAAGGCAACTTGTCACAGCCGGCTGAACCTTCTTAAAACCCTTGCTCATCTTTCATGGGGAGCTGATCGTCGAACTCTCCTTCGTCTACATTCCACCCTCATTTTATCGAAACTTGATTATGGTGACCAGATCTATTCAGCGGCCTCTCCTGCTACTCTCTCTAGCCTTAACCCCATTCATCACCAAGGATTACGTTTATGCCTTGGTGCTTTTCGCTCTTCTCCTGTCGAGAGCCTCTATGCAGAAGCGAATGTTCCATCCTTATCCAATCGCCGTGATGCCCAGTGCCTTTGCTACTATGTACGCTCTCATGATCTCCGCAATCCTTGCATTTATAGAATGGTCACCAATATCAGTAGACATTCTTTATTTGTTTGCCGCCCCTGTTTGCTCCGTCCCTTCTCTCTTTGCCTACATTCGCTCTTGTCTTCTCTTCATTTACCACCTTTCTATGTTCATGTTGCATCTCACTTTTCCCTACCCCCTTGGGAAGTTCCAGCTGTTCGAGTCTGTTCTTTCCCACTTCCTTGCTCGAAAGCCCAACTGTCTACGGTAGATTCTCGCTCTCTTTTTCTTGACCACTTCCACTCTCATTCTCATGGCTCTAAGTCTTCTGATGGCATAGGATTCGCAGCAGTGTTTCCGGACAGCATCGTAGGAGGGCATTTACTATCTTCATCTAGTATTTTTACTGCTGAATTGTATACCATTCTTGCAGCACTTATTCGTATTGCATCTATGCCTGTGTCATCGTTTGTGGTTGTCTCAGACTCCCTTAGTGCTTTAGAGGCTATACAGAAATTTGATACACCTCACCCCTTAGTCCTCCGTATCCAACTTTGGCTACGCCGCATCTCTACCAAGCATAAAGATATTGTGTTTTGTTGGGTCCCTGGTCATGTTGACATACAGGGCAATGAACAGGCAGACACTGCCGTGCGGCCAGCAGTACATGACCTACCAATTTCATGTAGAGGTGTTCCATTTATGGACTATTTTGCTGCAATAGCTACCCACCTTCACACCCGTTGGCAACAACGTTGGTCTACTCTACTCGGTAACAAACTTCATTCTATTAAACCGAGTATCGGTTACTGGCCATCTTCTTGTCACCAGTGTCGAGGTTGGGAGACTACTCTCTCCCATCTTTGCATTGGCCATGCTCGTCTTACTCATGGATATCTCACGGAGAGGCGCCCTGCTCCTCTCTGTGAGAATTGTCAGGTTCCATTATCAGTCAGCCACATTCTGTTAGACTGCCCACTTTATCAACGAGCATGCAGAATTTACCTCTAACGTCGTCTTCGCTCCACTGCTCTCTCTCTACCTTCCCTTCTCGCTGATGGACCTACCTTTCATCCAGACTCTCTCATTGACTTTTTGACAACAACTGACTTACTTCACAAACTCTGATGATACCTTCAGCCCTTTCTACCTCAATCTCTTGCTACCCTCTACCCCTGCACTATCCCCTGCCCCGCTGTTTTCTGTAACCTACTGATCATCCCTTCCCCCTTCTGCTGCCCAATACCCTCGCTTCCTTCCCTACCCTGCAGCACTGTATAGCCCTTGTGGCTTAGCACTTCTTTTTGATTATAATAAAATACTGAGAAAAGACAGGCATGTCATGCACTTCTTTCCACGCTTTGTTTCAAAATATACAGTGGACTAAGTTTTTTTACTCTACGACCGACTTCCTCTACTGCCTATCTTTCCGAACATAGTATTGGTTGGTAGAGATATAACCTTTCATGCTCTCAAGAGTGATACACGAATCATCACTGCCCAGAATGCTAACCAAGCATTCGATTCTATTCCTGTAACTATTGAAAAACATTCCCTCAATTCTTGTAGTGGTACTCTAATTCTGCCCCATACCATTGTCCAAAAGAATTTCTGGACATGTGGCAATGATATTCTGGAACAACTAGAACTCTAAGACCTCCCAATCCTCAAAGTAGACATTTATGTCCTCCCTTCCCGCAGGCAGAGATGATACCCTTGCAATGTAGCTCACTTAACTTTTGACTGCCATGAGCTTCTGTCCTCTGTATATGTTGCAGGACACCATTTACAAGTTTGAAAGGATCCCTACATTACAACAGTGTAGAAATTGCTAGCATTTTTTCATCCAGCAAAATATTGTAGGACCATGGCTGAATGCCCAGTCTGAGGTGCTGAGGACCATTCCAATATGTCTTGTAGTCTACCTCCCTCTTGCCTTAATTGTCATGAGGCTTACCCATCTTACTCTCGCCATTGCCAAGTTTACTTAAATGAACGTGAAATCCATTGTCTCAAAGAGGCAGAAGGCCCCCCTCCTCTGGGGTCCCAGCTTCTGCAGCCTCTTCTGTGGTCACCCTTTCCATAGTCACCCTTGTCTCTAATTCTTTTGCTGTCCTGGACTCAGAGGTCCCTACCTTGGCACCTCATTTTGTTCTCACCTCTTCCTCTTCTCACTCACAAGTTTGTGTATCTACAAGACCTCGTACAACAGCTACTCCCCATCGCCCCTCTTCTTCTCCAAAATCCAATACATCTCCATTGTTCATTGCACATTTTTCCTTCCCAGTCTCCGTACCCAGTTCTTCACCTCTAACTGGCTCTGTTACGAGTGTGAAGGTTCATCCTCCTCCTTGTACAGTACCTTCTTTCCCTGTCCCCCTCCCAAGTTTCTTCCTCTTTTGTCCCTTCCCAGGTCACTTCCTCTTTTGTCCCTTCCCAGGTCACTTCCTCTTTTGTCCCCTCCTAAGCTCCTCTAGTTCCCTCTACCCTTTCGTTCCCCCTACTTTGGTACAGTCCATCGTCCCCCCAATCTTTACTCACCCTCCTTCTTCCATCTCCAATATTGTACCACATACAATGCCATTGTCCTCTCAATATATTCTGAATATCTCAGAATATATTGAGGAGCCTAGACCAATGATTGACACCAATCCACCTCCCCCTCCTCTTCAGTCTCCTCTGTTTGCACAACTCGTTTCTTCACAACATCCCAATCCTTTGCTGCTTAAAAGTTTCCCACTACCTCCACATATAGACTTTTCTAACCATACTAGTCTGTAGATACCTCTCCCTTCAAATTTCTTGTATCTTTCTCTTCGTAAATCATGCCTTATTTACAGTGAAATATCTGCGGCCTCAGGGGTAACTGGGTTGAGCTCCAAGTGTTGCTCTACCAGTTTTTCCCTGTTTGTGTTTGTCTACAAAAACCCAAATTACACTCCACTGTTATTCCTCCCATCTCGGGCTATGATTTATTATATTCATCGGATCATTTTCTCGATGGAACCTTTAATGAAAGTGCACTTCTTATATGCACCAGTATTCCATACTGTCAGCTCTTTGTTCATACTTCGCTGCATTACACTACAGCCTGTATCCACTTGAATAAGTGGTATACAGCCTGTTCTTTGTATTTCTCTCCTTCTCTGGCCTTATCTATCCCAGATGTTGCATTTCCGTTTTTTTCATTACCACCAACACTTCTGTTACTTGGCGATTTAAATGCTCACCATTTCTTCTGGGGGTCTCACTGTGACTCCCGCGGCATTCAGTTGGAGGCTTTTCTCGCTTCTCTTCCCCTACATGTTTTAAATATGGGTACTCCCACCATTTTGATCCTCGTACTCATTCTCTCTCTTGCATCGATCTCTCGGTTTGCTCTTCCTCAACTGTACTAGACTTCACCTGGTCTGTCCTCCCGGACTTGCATGACAGCGATAATTTTCCTATCATCCTTACTTTGTATTCACAACCTCCTCGTAGCTCATGCTGGCATTTTGACCGAGCAAATTGGGACATTTACTCGCTTCTAATTGCTTTTAGTGAGGCTCCTTCTTCGTCCTCCATTGATGAGCTTTTACACCTCTTCTCAGCCTCAGTCTTAACCGTAGCTACATATTCCATATCCCAAACCTCGGGCAGGCATTCTCAGAAGTGTGTGCCTTGGTGGTCTCCTGGTTGTGCTCGAGCAGTACATCTGAAACGCCCTGCATGGGGCAGGTACCAGTACAATAGAACCACAAAGAGACTAACTGATTTTAAGCAGAAGCGAGCAGTTATTTGACGTCATCTGTGATGCAAAACACACCTGCTGGTGGGATTATGTTTCTACCATCACCTCTGCTTCCTCTATTAGTGCAGTCTGGGAAAAACTATGGAAACTGAGTGGTAAATACTCTCTCCCAACCCGGCTCCTGTTCTTTGGGTTGTCGGTGTTAATATCGCAAACCCTATTGAGGCTGCCACCAAAATTGGTAATCATCTTGTCTGTATCTCTGAAGGGCTTCATCTATGCCCCTCGTTTCGTTCCTCAAAGTCTGCCAGAGAGTTAAAGCCCTTAACCTTATCTTCTATCAGAGAAGAATCTTATAATGTGCCTTTTACACTTCTGGAATTGGAGGCAACACTCTCAATTTGCCGATCATCGACAGCTGGGCCTGACGGCATTCATATTAGTATGTTACAGCATTTACATCAGTCAGCCCTTGCAGTCCTCTTACGACTCTTTAATCTTATTTGGTCACATGGAGTTCTTCCCTAGTTGTGGAAATCTGCCATTGTTCTCCATTTCCGGAAACCAGGTACTACAGGCCATGATGCCTCCTAGTATTGTCCCAGTGCTTTTACCAGTGCAGTTTTCTAGGTGATGGAACGTCTGGTAAATCAACATTTGATGTGGTATTTAGAGACACACAACAGTCTCTCCACTAATCAATATGGCTTTCGTAAGGGCCGTTCTACCATTGACCCGCTACTGCGCTTAGATACGTATGTCTGTAATGTGTTTGCCAATAACTACTCGGTTATCACGATCGTTTTTAATCTTGACGATCGTTTTTAATCTTGACGATCGTTTTTAATCTTGACGATCGTTTTTAATCTTGAGGGTATAAAATCTTGGCCCAGGCCCACTCTCCAGGCCTCCGAGGCAATCTACAATTTTTCCTTAAGAACTTTTTAACTGAAAGACATTTCTATGTTCAGTTAATAATTTGCTCTCCCGGACTTTCTCCAAGCTGAAGGTGTCCCCCAGGAGTGTGTTCTGAGCACAACACTTTTTCTCCTTGCTATAAATGATCTGGCCTCTGGTCTTCCATCCAGTATTTGGTCATCACTTTATGTTGATGACTTCTCTATAGCTTGTGCAGGCGCTGACTGCACAAGCTATAGCAGTTTCTCTCCAGCATGAGGTTGACCATGTTTCCAATTGGGCCACCACTTTGGGTTTAAATTTTCTAGTACTAAAACTCACGAAATTACTTTCAATAGACGTTCTGTCGTCTCTGATCATCCATTGTACCTATATGGCTCATATATCTCAGAATGTGATACAGTCAGGTTTTCTCGGCCTTCTGTTTGACCGTAGGTTATCCTGGAAACCTCACATTAGTTCTCTGAAGGCAACTTGTCATAGCCGGCTGTACCTCCTTAAAACTCTCGCTTATCTTTCATGGATGGGGGGGGGGTGATCATAGCACTCTCCTTTGACTACATTCAGCCCTAATTTTATCAAAACTCGATTATGGTGACCAAATATATTCAGTGGCCTCTCCTGCAACTTTCTCTAGCCTTAATCCCATCCATCACCCGGGTTTACGTTTATTCTTTGGTGCCTTTCGCTCTTTCCCAGTTGAGAGCCTTTATGCAGAGGCAAATATCCCATCCTTGTCTGATCCCTGTGATGCTCATTGCCTATGCTATTAAGTTTGCCCTCATGACCGCCACAATCCTTCCATATATAGGAGAGTCACTGATGTTAGTAGACATTCTGTATTTGTTCATCGCTCCTGATTTACTCCATCCCTTTTCTCTTCGCTTGCATTTGCTCTTGTCTTTTCTTCACTTACCACCTTTCTATGATCATGTAGCATCTCCCTTTTCCCTGCCCCCTTGGGAAGTTCTAAAGGTTCATGTCAGTTCTTTCCCACTGCCATTTGTGGAAGCCCAACTGCCTATGGTGGCTTCTCGCTCTCTTTTTCTTAACCACTTCCGATCTCATTCTCATGCCATCACATGGCATGAGAATGGCATAAGTCTTTTGACGGCATCGGATTCACAGCAGTGTTTCCATACAGCATTTATTATCCTTGGCTAGTATTTTTATGGCTGAATTGTATGCCATTCTTGTAGCACTCATCCATATTGCTTTTCTGCCTGTGTCACCATTTGTGGTCGTTTCAGACTCCCTTAGTCGTTTACAGGCTATACGACAATTTGATATACCTCATCCCCTGGTTATTCATATCCAACTTTAGTTACTTTGTATCTCTAGAAAGCACAAAGATGTTTTTTTTTTGTTGGGTTCCCAGTCATGTTGATGTACAGGGCAATGAACAGGCAGACACTGCTGCACGGTCAGCGGTACATGACCTCCCAGTTTCATATAGAGGTGTTCCATTCACAGACTATTTTGGTGTAATTGCTACCCACCTTTGCACCCGTTCCAACAACGTTGGTATGATCTGCTCCATAACAAACTACAATCTATTCAACCTAGTATAGGTTGGTGGCCATCTTCTTACCATAAGTGTCGAGTTGGCGAGACTACTCTTCTCTGTCTTTGCATCGGCCACACTCATCTTACTCACGGGTATCTCATGGAGAGGTGCCCTCTTCCACCCTGTGAGAATTGTCAGGTTCCAGTTTCTGTTAGCCACATTCTGTTGGACTGTCCACTCTATCAACAAGCACATAGAATTTACCTCCAACATCGTCAGCACTCTACTGCCCATACTTTACCTTCCCTTCCTGCTGATGGACTCTCCTTTAACCCAGACTCTCTCACTGATTTTTTACAGCAAATAATTTACTGCACAAACTCTGATGATGATGTCTCTAATACTCCTCACAGCCCTTTCTACCTCAATCTCTTGCTACCCTCTACCCCTGTACTATCCACTGCCCCAGTGGACTCCATGCCTATAATCATTCCCTCTCTCTCTTGCTACCCATACTCCTGGCATTCTTCCCTGCCCTGCTGCGCTGTATAACCCTTGTAGGTTTTGCGCTTCTTCTTTATTACAATAATAATTTGAATAGGAGGTGTAAGTGTTACGCTGCAAGAATTACGCTAACTTCTGGATATGAAAGATTTTTGAGAAGTGTCACGTGTCTGATCATTATTTACCAGTAACAACAGAAGGAATAAGAGACAAAAAACAATAAGTGCATCGGGTTTAAAAGAGAATGTAAATATTAATTGAAGTGAAGAGAGATCAGTCAGTGGAGTTATTATCAACAAGTAAAAGGAAGGTTGGCTAGAAAACATGTTAGTTCTGCTTGGTTGCCTTTGTGCCAATGGCTGCATTGCTACCAATGGCTGCCCTTTGCTACCATATGGCTGCTTTGCTACCCAAAGCTGCCTTTGCTGCCAATGCTCCTTTGCTACCAATGGTGCTTTGGCCCTACCAAAGGCCTGCTTTGCTATCAGTGGCTGCCTTTGCTACCATGGCTGCCTTGCTACCATTGGCTGACTTGCTACCAATGGCGCCTTTGCTACCAATGGCTGCTTGATACCAATGGCTGCCTTTGCTACCAATGGCTGCCTTTGCTTACCAAATGGGCTGCCTTTGCTACCACTGGCTGGCTTTGTTACCAATGGGCTGCCTTTGCTTACCAATGGCTGCCTTTGCTACCAGTGGCTGCCTTTGCTAGAATGGCTGCCTTTGCTACTATGGCTGCCTTTGTTAACAATGGCTGCCTTTGGGAACGAATGATGGCCATGTGAGATTTCTGTGGTGCACGTGGCTACGATTGGCTGTCTTTTGATACAGTGGCTGACGGTGACGACGTAGTGATGCCGGGGGGTCATATGGAGCGCCGGTTGTTTACCTTTGGCTGCCACTTTGCACTTCGTTGGGCGGGAGTGGCGGATTGGGCGGCATAGGGGGATGAAGTGTGAGCTAATGGACGGTGTGGAGGTGGTGAGGGTGAGGGGAAGAGGATGGGGGGGCAGGGGGTAGGGTGGCGCGTCTCTGGGTCCGCAGCCGAGGGGGGCCGGAGCTGTTATTATAGGACGATAGCTTATAGGAGATAGCATTATAGGAGTTAGATTATAGAGATAGATCTATAGGAGATAGCATTATAGGCGGAATAGATTATAGGAGGTAGATTATAGGAGATAGGTTATAGGAGATAGGTTATGGAGATAGATTAATAGGAGATAAGATTTAATAGGAGATGAATTAAAAACTTTAGGGGGGAGATGAATTAAGGAGATAGATTTATAGGAGATAGTTATAGGGGATGAATTTAGGAGATAGATTATAGGAGAGATATTTATAGGAGATAGATTATAGGAGGTAAATGATAGGAGATAGATTTATAGGAGATAGCTTATATGAGATAAGATTGGGTAGGGATAGATATAGGGATAGATTGTAGGAGATAGATTATAGGAAATAGATTAAGGAGATAGATTAATAGGAAATAGATTATAGGAGATGAATTATAGGAGATGGATTCATAGGAGATAGGTTATAGGTAGATGAATTTATAGGAGATAGATTAATAGGGAGATAGATTATAGGGAGATGAATTATAGGAGATGATTATAGGAATAGATTATAAGCAGATAGATTATAGGAGATAGATTATAGGAGATAATTATATGAGAATAGCATTATTAGGCGAATAGGTTATAGGATGAATTATAGGAGATGATTATAAGAGATAGAATTATAGGATCATAGATTATAGGAGATGGGAATTTATGGAATAGGTTATTAGGAGAAGATATAGGAGATGATTATAGGAGATGATTATAGGAGATAAATTATAGGAGATAGATTATAGGAGATGGATGATAGGAGATAGATTCATAGGAGATTAGATTATAGGAGGTAGAGTTTATAGGAGATAGATTAATAGCGAGGTATAGGAGGGGAGATGGATTTAGGAGGTAGACTTATAGGAGATAGATTATAGGAGGTAGATTATGGGAGTAGATTATAGGGAGGTAGATAATGGGAGGCTAGATTATAGGAGATAGATTATAGGAGGTAGATTGTATAGGAGATAGATTAATAGGAGATAGATTATAGGAGTAGATTATAGGAGTTAGATTTATTAGGAGATAGATTATAGGAGGTAGATTATACCCCGAGATAGATTATAGGAGATAGAGTATAGGAGGTGATTATAGGAGATAGATTATAGGAGATAGATTATAGGAGGTAGTTATAGGAGACGATTATAGGAGGTAGATCTATAGGAGTAGATTATAGGAGAAGATGATGGGGAGATGGATTATGGAGATAAATTATGGAGATGGATTATAGAAGATAGATTTGAGGAGGATGATTATGCGGAGATAGATTTTAATAGGAGATAGAATATAGGTGATAGATTATGGGAGATATATTATAGAAGATTAAATTATGGGAGATAATTTAAGGAGAGGGATTATATGAGATAGATTATGGAGTTAGATGTATAGGAGATTATAGGAGAAAGATTTTAGGAGATAGATCTATCAAGTGATCTGATTATAGGAGATAGATATAGGAGATGAATTTATCGGAGATAGATTAAGGGAGGTAGATTATAGGGATAGATTCTCAGGAGGTAGATTATAGGAGATAGATTAATAGGCAGAATAGATTATTAGGAGATAGATTATAGGAGATAGATTATAGGAGATGATTATAGAGATAAGATTATAGGAGGTAGATTAATAGGAGATAGATCTATAGGAGATAGATTATAGGAGATAGATTATAGGAGATAGACTTATAGGAGATAGATTATAGGAGATAGATTATAGGAGATTAGATTATAGAGATAGATTATAGGAGATATATATTATAGGAGGTAGCATTTATAGGAGATAGATTAATGGAGATAGATTATAGGAGATTGATTAAGGAGATAGATTATAGGAGGTTATTACTGGTAGGTAGAATTTATAGGGAAATAGATTATAGGAGGGTATGATTATAGGGAGATGAATTATAGGAGATACGATTATAGGAGGTAGTTTTATAGGAGATAGATTTTAGCGAGAGGGATTATAGGGAGAGAGATTTATAGGAGGTAGATTATAGGAGATAGCATTATAGGAGATAGATTATAGGAGATAGATTCATAGTGAGATAGGATTATAAGGAGGAGATTATAGAGAGATAGATTATAGGAATAGATTATAGGGATAGATTATCGGAGATAGATTATAGGAGATAGATTATAGGAGATAGATTATGGAAGGTAGATTAATACAGAGATAGGATTATAGGAGATAGATTCGGGGAGACTAGATTATAGGAGATATATATACATAGGGAGATGGATTATAGAAGATAGATTTATAGGAGGAAGATCTATGGGAGATTGATTATAGGAGGTTAATTATAGGTGAATAGATTGGGAGATATATTATGAAGAGAACTTATGGAGGCGAAATTATAAGAGGTGGGATTATGGGAGATAGTTTATAGGAGATGATTATAGGAGATTATAGGAGATAGATTATAGGAGATAGATTATAGGAGATAGATTTATGGGAGGAGGATTAATAGGAGATAGATTGTAGGAGGAAGATTATCGGAGCTAGATTATAGGAGGAAGATTTTATAGGAGGAAGATTATCGGAGATAGATTATAGGGCAGGAAGATTATAGGAGGAAGATTATAGGAGATAGATGATAGGAAGAATAGATTATGGGAGATATTTTATTGAAGATAAATTATAGGAGAGGGATTATAGGAAGGGATTATAGGAGAGGGCATTATAGGAGAGCGGATCATAGGCGATAGTATTTTATAGGAGCTAGATTTAGAGGAGATAGATAATAGGGAGATAGATTATACTGAGGTAGATATAGGAGATAGATTATAGGAGATAGATTATAGGAGATAGATTATAGGAGATAGATGATTAGGAGGTGATTATAGGAAGATAGATTATAGGAGTAGATTATAGGAGATAGACATTATCGGAGATAGATATCGGCAGGAAGATGATGGAGATAGATGAAAGGGAGGTAGATTATGGTGAGATAGATTTTATAGGAGATCTGATTCATAGGAGATAGATGATAGGAGATAGATTATAGGAGGAAGATTTATACGGAGATAGATTATACGGGTATGATTATAGGCAGAATAGATTATAGGAGATAGATTATAGGGAGAAAGATTATGGGGAGTCGATTATAGAAGGTAGATTATAGGAGAAGAGATTATAGGAGATAGATTATGGGAGTAGATTATAGAGAGTATATTATAGGAGATGGATTATAGTGATAGATTTATAAGAGGCAAGATTATCGGGAGATAGTTTATAGGAGATAGATTATAGGTGATAGATTATGGGAGATATATTTTAATAGAAGAGAAATTTTGGAAGATTTAATTATAGGAGAGGGATTATAGGAGCTAGATTATAGGAGATAGATTAGAGGAGATTATAGGAGATAGATTATAGGAGATAGATGATAGGAGATAGATTAAGGAGGAAGATTATAGGCAGGAAGATTATAGGAGATAGATTATAGGGGATGGATTATAGGAGATGGTTAAGGCGGATTGATTACAGGAGATAGATGATAAGGGGAAGATAGATTATAGGAGGTAGAATTTAGGAGATAGGTTATAGTGAGATAATTATTGGAGATAGATTTATAGGATAGATTTATAGGAGGTAGCATTAATGGGAGGAAGATTATAGGCGATAGATTGTAGGGAGGATGATTATAGGAGATAGATTATTGGAGATCAGATTATAGGGAGATAGATTATAGGAGATAGTTTATACAGGAAGGAAGATTTATCGGAGACATAGATTATAGGGGAAGATTCTAGGGAGATGGTTATAGGAGATTAGGTTATAGGAGATAGATTTATAGGAGATAGAGTCTACGGAGGAAGTTAATAGGAGATCGATTGTAGGAGGAAGATTATATATTATCCTCCTCCCTTATGAGGAAGATTATAGGAGGAAGATTTATAGGAGATGTCTTGATAGGAGATAGATTATGGGAGAGTTATTATGGAGATGAATCTATATGAGAGGGATTTTATAGGAGAGGGATTATGGAGAGGGAATTTATAGGACGCACCCTGGATTATAGGAGATAGATTATAGGAGCTAGATATAGGCGATTATAGGAGATAGAATAGAGGAGTAGATTAGAGGCAGATAGATTAATAGGAGGGAATGATTATAGGAGATAGATTATAGGAGATCGATTATAGGAGATAGATTTATAGGACGATAGATTATAGGAGATAGATGATAGGGAGGTAGATTATAGGAGATACGATTATAGGAGATTTAGAATATAGGAGGTAGATTATAGGGATAGCTTATAAGTGATTGATAATAGTTGGAGACTAGATTTAGGAGATGAATTATAGGAGATAGATTTGGGAGAGAGATTTATAGGAGATAGATTATGGGAGATAGATTATAGGAGATAGATTATAGGGAGATAGAATTATAGGAGATAGATTATAAGGAGAGAGATTATAGGAGATAAGATTATAGGAGATAGATCTAGAGGAGATAGATTAGAGGAGATAGATTATAGGGGATAATTATAGGAGATAGATTAATAGGAGATAGATTATAGGAGATAGAGTATAGGAGATTGATTATAGGAGAATAGGATTATAGGAGGTAGCATTATAGGAGATAGATTATAGTGAGATAGCTTTATGGAGATGATTTATTAGGAGATAGATTATGGAGGTAGATAATGGGAGGGTAGATTATAGGAGATAGATTCTAGGGAGGTAGATATAGGAGATTGATTATAGGATATAGAATTATAGGAGGTAGATTATAGGAGATAGATTTTATACGGAGATAGATTCTATAGGGAGATAGATTATTAGGTGCATAGATTATCAGGAGATAGATTATAAGAGGTAGTTTATAGGAGATAGATTAATAGGAGATGGATTATAGGAGATAGAATTATAGGAGGAAGATTATGGAGATAGATGATAGGAGGTAGATTATAGGAGATAGATTTATAGGAAGATTGACTTATGGGAGACTAGATTATATGGAGATAGTATTATACGGTAGGAGATTATAGGAGATAGATTATAGGGGATAGATTATAGGAGATGATTATAGGAGATAGATTATAGGAGAAAGTTTATGGGAGATAGATTATAGAAGGTAGATTATAGGAGAGAAGATATAGGAGATAGATTGTGGGAGGTAGATTTATCAGGAGATAGATTATAGGAGGATAGATTTGGGAGATAGATTAATAGGATATGTATTTATGGAGATGGATTATAGAAGATAGGATTATAGGAGGAAGATTTATGCGGAGATAGATTATAGGGAGATAGATTATAGGCTGATAGATTATCGGGAGATATATTGAGAAGAGATATTATGGAAGATTAACTTAATAGGAGAGGGATTATAGGAGATAGATTATACGGAGATTGATTTATAGGAGATTTATAGGAGATAGATTATAGGAGATAGATGCATAGGTGATAGGGATTATAAGGAGGAAGATTATAGGGGGAAGATATAGCGAGATAGATTATAGGGGATAGATTTTATAGGAGATAGTTTATAGAGATTGATTATAGGAGATAGAAGATAGAGAGGAGATATAGGAGGGACGATTAAAGGAGATAGGTTACTAGGAGGTAGGATACTAGGAAGATAGATTATAGGAGGTGAATTATAGGGGAAGATTATACGGAGATTAGATTGTAGGAGGAAGATTATAGGAGATAGATATAGGAATAGATTATAGGAGAAAGATTATGGAGATAGATTATAGTGAGGAACGAATTAGAGGGAGATAGATTTTATAGGGATAGCTATAGGAGATAGATTATAGGAGATAGAATTATAGGAGACTAGATTATAGGAGATAGATTATAGGAGGAAGATTATAGGAGATAGAAATGTAGGAGGTAAGATTATAGGAGATAGATTATAGGTGAAAGATTTAGGAGGAAGATTATAGGAGAGAAGAATTATAGAGATAGATGATAGCGAGATAGGATTATGGGAGAGATATTCTGGAAGATCAATTATAAGGATAAAGATTATAGGAGATAGATGATTGGAGGTAGATTATACGGAGATATGAATTATAGGAGATAGAATATAGGAGGTAGATTATAGGGGATAGATTTTATAGGAGATAGATTATGGGGAGAATAGATTATAGGGGATATCATTATAGGGATGGATTATGAAGATAGATTATAGGAGGAATGATTTATGGGAGATCGATTAATTAGGGATATGTTCATAATGTGATAGATTATGGGAGAATATTTTATAGAGAGAAATTTGGAAGATTAATTATAGGAGAGGATTATAGGAGATTAGATCTATAGGATATTGGATTATCGGAGTTATAGAGATTAGATATTATAGGAGATAGATTATAGGAGATCAGATTATAGGAGATAGATTATAGGCGGAAGATTATCGGAGATAGATTGGTGGGGTTAGATTATGGGAGATAGATCTATAGGATAGATTATAGGAGGTAGGATTATAGGCAGATAGATTATAGGAGATAGATTATCCGGAGATTGATTTATTAGGAGAGAGATTCTGGGAGGTAGATTATAGGAGATAGATTTATAAGGAGATAGGATTATGGGAGATAGATTATAGGAGATATATTATCGGAGCTGATTATAGAGATAGATTATAGGAGGAGGAGTATTGGGATAGATTATTAGGAGATAGATTATAGGTGAATGATTATGGGAGAGTTTTATTAGAGAAGAGAAATTTAATGGAGGAGAAATATATAGGAGAGGGATTATAGGGAGATAGATTATAGGAAATAGATTATAGGAGATAGATTATAGGAGATCGATTCATAGGGAGATAGATTATAGGAGATAGATTATAGGGAGATAGATTATGGAGGAAGATATAGGAGGATAGATGATAGGAGATTGATTTTAATAGCAAATAGATTATAGGTGATAGATTATAGGAGATAGATTTATGGACGGAAGATTATAGGAGATAGCATTATTGGAGGAGGATTTCATAGGAGGAAGATTATAGGAGATAGATTATAGGAGATAGATTATAGGAGATAGATTATAGGAGATAGATTATGGAGGAAGATTATGGTGATAGATATTAGGAGGGATGATTATAGGAGAATAGATTATCGGAGATAGATTATAGGAGATGATTATAGGAGAATAGATTATAGCGATGAAGATTAGAAGCAAATAGATTAAAGAGGTAGATTTATAGGAGATAGATTCTATAGGAGGAAGATTATAGGAATCGATTCATGGAGGTAGATTTATTAGAGATAGATTAAGGAGATAGATTTAATAGAGATAGATTTATAGGAGATAGATTATAGGAGATAGATTTTATACGGAGATATATTTATAGGAGATAGATTATCGAGAGAGGTTATAGGCGGAAGATTATAGGAGGAACTGATGGGAAGATATATTATAGGTGATAGATTATAGCGAGATAGATTATGGGAGTTAGATTATAGGAGATAGATTATAGGGAGATACGATTATCGGAGATCGATTATAGGACGATTGATTATAGGATAGATTATAGGAGGTAGATTATAGCGAGATAGATTAATCCAGGAGATAGTTAAATAGGAGATAGCTTTATAGGAAGAGAGATTATAGAGATAGATTTTATAGGAAGTTGTGAATATAGGGAGATAGATTTATGGGAGGTTGATTTAATATGAGATAGCTTTAGGAAATAGATTATGGGAGATCGATTATAGGAGATAGATTATAGGAGATGGATTAGAGAAGATAGATTATAGGAGGACGGTTATGGGAGATAGATTATAGGAGATAGATTCTAGGTGATAGATTAGGCGAGATATATTAGAGAAGAGAAATTATGGAGGAGAAATTTTTATAGGAGAGGGATTATAGGAGATAGATTATAGGAGATAGATAATAGGAGATAGATTATCGGAGATGATTAGAGGAGATCGATTCTGGCGATAGATTAATAGCGAGATAGGAAATAATCGGGAGGAAGATTATAGTAGGGAGATTAATAGGAGATCGATTATAGGAGATAGTTTATAGGAGATAGATTTATAGGAGATAGAGTAAGGGGGAAATTATAGGAGGAGATTATAGGAGGAGATTATAGGGATAGGAGATTTATGAGGGTGGACAGATAATAGGAGATAGATTATAGGAGATAGATTATAGGAGGAGATTATAGGAGATAGATGATAGGAAGAAGCTTATAGGAGATAGATTATAGGAGATAGGATTAATAGAAGATAGATTATAGGAGGAAGATTATAGGAGATAGATTATAGGGGGCTAGATTATAGGAGATAGATTTATAGGAGATAGATTATAGGAGAAAGATTATGGGAGAATAAGATTTATAGAAGGTAACGATTATAGGAGAAGGGCATATAGGGATAGCTTGTGGGAGGAGATTATAGGAGATAGATTATGGAGGTAGATTATGGGAGATAGATTATAAGGAGATATATTATAGGAGATGGATTAAATAAGATAGATTATATAGGAGGAAGATTATGGGAGCATAGATTATAGGAGATAGATTATAGGGATAGTTATTGGGAGATAATATTTATAGAAAGAGAAATCTATGGAAGATTAATTAATAGGAGTGGGATTATAGGAGATAGATTATAGGAGATTTGATTTATACGGAGATTATAGGAGATAGATTATAGGAGATAGATGCTAGGAGATAGATTTTTATAGGAGGAAGATTACTAGGAGGAGATTATAGGAGATAGATTAATAGGGGATAGATTATTAGGAGATAGTTTAAAGGAGATTGATTTAGGAGATAGCATGATCGCGAGAATTGATTTAATAGGATGGTAGATTATAGGAGATAGGTAATAGGGAGGACTAGATTATAGGAGATAGATTATAGGATAAGATTATAGGAGGTAGATTTATAGGAGGAAGATTATAGGAGATAGATTGTTAGGAGGAAGATTATAGGAGATAAGATTATAGGAGATAGATTATAGGAGATAGATTATAGGAGATAGATTATAGGAGGAAGATTATAGGAAGATGATTATAGGGGCTAGTGATTAATAGGAGATAGGTTCTATAGGAGATAGATTATAGGAGATAGATCTATAGGAGATAGATTATAGGAGGACGAATATAGGAGATAGAGTGTAGGAGGAAGATTATAGGAGATAGATTATAGGAGGAAGATTATAGAGGAAGATTATAGGAGGAAGATTATAGGAGATAGATATAGGAGGATAGATTATGGGAGAGATATTTATGGAGATAAATTATTTAGGGAGAGGGATTTATAGGAGAGGGATTATAGGAGAGGGATTACTAGGAGAGGGATTTAATAGGCGAGAGATTTCATAGGAGATGATTTATAGGAGATAGATTAGAGGAGATAGATTATAGGAGATAGATTTATCGGGATAGATTATAGGAGATAGATTATAGGAGATAGATTAATAGGATACATTATTAGGAGGTAGATTTATAGGAGATAGATTATAGGGATAGATTATAGGGAGATAGATTATAGGGAGATAGATTATATGAGATAGATTATAGGAGTGTCGATTATCGGTGATAGATTTATGGGAGGTGGATTATATGAGATAGATTATAGGAAAAATAGATTATGGGAGATAGATTATTAGGAGATAGAGTATAGGGAGATAGAGTATAGGAGATAGATTATAGGAGTGTGATTATAGGGAGATAGATTATGGAGGTGGATTATTTGAGATCGATTATAGGAGAATAGATTATGGGAGATAGATCTATAGGAGATAGATTATAGGACGATGGATATAGAAGATAGATTATAGGAGGAGATTATGGAGATAGATTATAGAAGATAGATTTATAGGTGATAGATTAGGGGAGCTATATTCGGAGGAAGAGAAATTATGGAGGAGAATTAATCAGGAGAGAGACTTATAGGGAGATAGATTTATGGGAGATAGAATTAATAGGAGATCGATTATAGGGATACATAATGGAGGAAGATTATAGGAGATAGATTAAAGGAGATGATTATAGGAGATAGATTATGGGGAGATAGAATTATAGGAGATAGATTATAGGGGGAAAGATTTATAGGAGAGTGCTTATACGGTGGAAGATTATAGGAGGGAGATTATAGGATGTAGATTATAGGAGATGATTATAGGGACGATAGATTGTTAGGAGAGAGATTGTAGGAGAATAGAATTTATAGGAAGATACGATTATAGGAGATAGATTATTGGAGATAGATATATAGGAGGGAAGGTTATAGGATGATAGATTATAGGAGGTTGAGATTTATTAGGAGATAGATTATAGGAGATAAGATTTATAGGAGATACGATTCAGAGGAGGAAGATTTAGGAGATAGATTATAGGAGGAAGCATTATAGGAGATAGATTTATCAGGGGAAGATTGTAGAGATAGATTATAGGAGATAGTTTTATGGGAGATAGATTATAGGAGATAGATTATAGGAGATAGATTAATAGAGATAGATTATAGGAGATAGATTATAGGAGGAAGATTAGAGGAGATAGATTTATAGAGGTAGATTATAGGAGATAGATTATAGGAGATTAGATTATAGAGATGGATTATAGGAGATAGATTTATAGGATAGATTATAGGAGGTAGATTGTAGGAGATCGGTTATAGGAGATAGACATTCTAGGAGATAGAGGTATAGGAGATAGTGATTATAGGAGTGTGATATGGTGATAGATTATGGGAGGTTGATTTATGAGATAGATTATCGGAGATATATTTATGGGAGATAGATTCTAGGCGATAGCTTTTATAGAGATGGATTATCGAGATAGCTTATAGGAGGAAGGATTATGGTGATAGATTATAGGAGATAGAGGATAGGTGATAGATTATGGGAGATATATTAGAGAAGAGAAATTTAATGGAGGAGAATTAGAATTAGGAGAGCAGATTATCAGAGATAGATTATGGGAGATGATTATAGGAGAATAGATTATAGGAGATAGATTATAGGAGGACGATTATGGAGCATAGATTATAGGAGATAGATTATAGGACTAAGATTCATGGGAGATTAGATTATAGGAGATAGATATAGGGGGACGATTACACTCAGGAAGAGTGCTTATAGGAGGAAGATTATAGGAGGTGAGATTATAGGAAGTAGATTATAGGAGATAGATTATAGGAGATAGATTTGTAGAGAGAGATTGTAAGAGATAGATTTATAGGTGTGTGGGAGACAAAATCAGATTTCGGAGATAGATTATTGGAGGATAGATTATAGGAGGAAGATTTATAGGAGATAGATTTATAGGAGGTAGATTATATGAGATAGATTATAGGAGATAGATTATAGGAGACTAGATTGAGGAGGGATTATTAGGAGATAGAATTATAGGAGGCAAGATTAATGGAGATAGATTATAGGAGGAAGATTATAGGAGATAGATTGGGGAGATAGATTTATGGGGAGATAGATTATAGGAGATAGATTTATAGGGAGATAGATTCGGAGATAGATTATAGGCGATAGATTTATAGGAGGGAAGATTGAGGAGATAAGATTATAGGAGGAGATTATAGGAGATAGATTATAGGAGATAGATTATAGGAGATGGATTTATAGGAAGATAATTATAGGAGGAAGATTATAGGAGGAAGATTAGTGGAGATAGGTTATAGGAGATAGATTATAGGAGATAGATTATAGGTGATACGATTATGGGAGTAAGATTATAGGAGATAGATTTATAGGATGGGAATTATAGGAGATAGATTATAGGAGATAGATTATCGGAGATAGATTTATAGGAGGATAGAGTATAGGAGATAGATTTATAGGAGAAAAGATTATGGAGATAGATGAATAGGACGATAGATTATAGGAGGTCGATATAGGAGGATAGATTAATAGGAGATCCGATCTATGGGAGCATAGATTATAGGGGGATATATTATAGGAGAGGATTATAGAAGATAAGATTTATGGAGGAAGATTATGGGAGATAGATTATAGGAGATAGGTTTATAGGTGATGAGATTTCTGGGGATATATTATAGAAGAGTAGTTTGGAAGATTAATCTCATAGGAGAGGGATTACTAGGAGATAGAGTAGAGGAATATTGATTATAGTGAGATTATAGGAGTCTATTATAGGAGAATAGAATTCTTATAGGAGATAGATTATAGGCGGAAGATTTATAGGAGGAAGATTATAGGAGGATAGATTATAGGGGATTAGATTTATAGGAGATAGATTCACTAGGAGATTGATTATAGGAAGATAGTTGGATAGGAGATAGATTATAAGGAGGTTAATTATCAAGGATGATAGATTATTAGGAGATAGATTATAGGGAGATGGATGATAGGATAGATTATTTTAAGGGGAGGGTAGATTATAGAGAGATTAGATCTTATAGGTAGATAGATTATTAGGAGATTGATTATAGGAGATAGATTATGGGAGGTAGATTTATAGGAGATAGATTATAGGAGATAGATTATGGAGATAGATTATCGGAGATATATGTAGGAGATGGATTTATAGAAGATAAGATTTATAGCGAGGATGATTATGGGAGATAGCATTAATAGGAGATAGATTATAGGTGATAGATTATGGGAGATATATAAGAGAATGAGAAATTATGGAGGAGGAATTACTAAGGAGATGGATTATTAGGAGATAGATTATAGGACGATAGATTATAGGAGATAGAGTATAGGAGATAGATTATAGGGAGATAGATATAGGAGATAGAGTAGAGGGAGAGAGATTATAGGAGGAAGAGTGTATAGGGATAGATTATGGGTGATTGATGTAACTAGGGATATAGTATGAGGAGATGGAGTTGATAGAAGATTGTAGCTAGAGAGGTTGAGTAGCGGGAGCATAGTAGGTATGAGGAGATAGATTATAGGTGATAGATTATGGGGAGATATATTAGCAGAAGAGAAATTATGGAGGAGAAATTATAGGAGAGGGACTATTAGGAGATAGAATATAGGAGATAGATTCTAGGAGATCGATTATAGGGAGATAGATTATAGGGCGATAGCTTATAGGAGATAGATTCATAGGAGATAGATTAATAGGAGGAAGATTATAGGACGTAGATTATAGGAGATAGTTATAGGAGATAAGATTATTAGGAAGATAGATTAAGGGAGGAGATCTATAGCGTCAGATGATAATAGGAGGGAGACTTATAGGAGTATAGATTATCGGCGATAGTGCTTTATAGGAGAATAGATCTTATCAGGAGATAGATTATTAGGAGATTAGATTATAGGAGTAGATTATAGAGATAGATTTTATAGGGAGATAGCTTATAGAGGAAGATACTAGGGAGGAAGTTGATAGGAGGATATATTATAGGTGATAGATTTATAGGAGATTGATTAATATGAGATAGACTTATCTGGAGATAGATTTTATAGGCGATGGATTATAGGAGGAAGATTATAGGAGGAAGTGAATAGGAGAATATTATAGGAGATAGATTATAGGGAGATCAGATTTTCGGAGATAGCATTTATAGGAGATAGATTATAGGAGATAGATTATATAAGGGAGATTAGATTAAAGGAGATAGATTATAGGAGATAGATTATAGCGAGGAAGATTATGGCGGAAGTTGAATTAGGAGATATATTATAGGTGATAGATTACTAGCGCAGACTAGATTATAGGAGTTCGATTTATAGGAGATCAGAAAATTCATAGGAGATAGATTATACGGGGGAGATAGATTATAGGAGATAGATTATAGGATAGATTATAGCCGAGGTAGAGTATCAGGCGATAGAATATTAGTAGATAGATTATGGAGGATAGATTATAGGAGGTGTGATTCTAGGAGATAGATTATGGGAGGTGGATTTTTTTTAATATGAGATAGATTATAGGGAGATAGATTATGGGGATAGATTATAGGAGATAGACTTATAGCGAGATGGATTATAGAAGATAGATATAGGCGGAATGATTATGGGGAGATAGATTTATGGAGATGATTATAGGTGATAGATTATGGGAGATAGTTATTAGAGAGAGACATTATGGAGGAGAAATTATAGGAGAGGGATTATCAGGAGATAGATTAATGGGAGATAGATTATAGGAGGTAGATTTATAGGAGATAGATTATAGGAGATAGATGATAGCGCTCCTGTTTTAACTCATCCCTTTTCTCTTCGCTTGCATTTGCTCTTGTCTTTTCTTCACTTACCACCTTTCTATGATTCATGTATCATCTCCTTTTCCCTGCCCCCTTGGGGAAGTTCTAAAGGTTCATGTCAGTTCTTTCCCACTGCCATTTGTGGAAAGCCCAACTGCCTATGGTGGCTTCTCGCTCTCTTTTTCTTAACCACTTCCGATTCATTCTCATGCCATCACATGGCATGTGAATGGCATAAGTCTTTTGGACGCATCGGATTTCAAGCAGGTTTCCATTAGAGGCATTTATTATCCTTGGCTAGTATTTTTATGGCTGAATTGTATGCCATTCTGGGTAGCACTCATCCATATTGCTTTTCTGCCTGTGTCACCATTTGTGGTCGTTTCGACTCCTTAGTCGTTTAAAAATAAACCAAGGCTATACGACAATTTGATATACCCTCATTCCCTGGGTATTCTAATCCATCTTTAGTTACTTTGTATTCTCTAGAAAAAGCACAAAGATGTTTTTTTTTTGTTGGGTCCCAGTCTTGTTGGATGTACAGGGGCAATGAACAGGCAGACACTGCTGCACGGTCAGCGGTACATGACCTCCAGTTTCAATATAAGAGGGTTCATTCACAGACTTTTTGGTGTAATTGCTACCCACCTTTGCACCCGTTCCAACAACGTTGGTATGATCTGCTCCATAACAAAAAACTTCAATCTATTCAAACCCAGTATAGGTGTGGCATCTTCTTACCATAAGTGTCGAGTTGGCGAGACTACTCTTCTCTGTCTTAGCATCGGCCACATCATCTTACTCACGGGTTAATCTCATGGAGGGTGCCCCTTCCACCCTGTGAGATTTGTCAGGTTCCAGTTTCTTTAGCCACATTCTGTTGGACTGTCCCACTCTATCAACAAGCACATAGGAATTTACCTCCAACATCGTCAGCACTCTACTGCCCATACTTTACCTTCCCTTCCTGCTGATGGACTCTCCTTTAACCCAGACTCTCTCACTGATTTTACTACACGCAAATAATTTACTGCCACAAACTCTGATGATGTGTCTCTAATACTCACTCACAGCCCTTTCTACCTCAATCTCTTGCTACCCTCTACCCCTGTACTATCCACTGCCCCAGTGGACTCCATGCCCTTATAATCATCCCTCTCTCTCTTGCTACCCAATACTCCTGCATTCTTCCCTGCCCTGCTGCGCTGTATAACCCTTGTAGGTTTTGCGCTTATTCTGTATTACAATAATAATTTGAATAGGGAGGTGTAAGTGTTACGCTGGCAAGAATTACGCTAACTCTGGATATGAAAGATTTTGAGAGTGTCACGTGTCTGATCATTATTTACCAGTAACAACAGAAGGAATAAGAGACAAAAACAATAAGTGCATCAGTGCGTAAAAGAGAATGTAAATATTAATTGAAGTGAAGAGAGATCAGTCAGTGGAGTTATTATCAACAAGTAAAAGGAAGGTGGCTGAAAAAACTGTTAGTTCTGCTTGGTTGCCTTTGTGCCAATGGCTGCATTGCTACCAATGGCTGCCCTTTGCTACCATATGGCTGCTTTGCTACCCAAAGCTGCCTTTGCTGCCAATGCTCCTTTGCTACCAATGGTGCTTTGGCCCTACCAAAGGCCTGCTTTGCTATCAGTGGCTGCCTTTGCTACCATGGCTGCCTTGCTACCATTGGCTGACTTGCTACCAATGGCGCCTTTGCTACCAATGGCTGCTTGATACCAATGGCTGCCTTTGCTACCAATGGCTGCCTTTGCTTACCAAATGGGCTGCCTTTGCTACCACTGGCTGGCTTTGTTACCAATGGGCTGCCTTTGCTTACCAATGGCTGCCTTTGCTACCAGTGGCTGCCTTTGCTAGAATGGCTGCCTTTGCTACTATGGCTGCCTTTGTTAACAATGGCTGCCTTTGGGAACGAATGATGGCCATGTGAGATTTCTGTGGTGCACGTGGCTACGATTGGCTGTCTTTTGATACAGTGGCTGACGGTGACGACGTAGTGATGCCGGGGGGTCATATGGAGCGCCGGTTGTTTACCTTTGGCTGCCACTTTGCACTTCGTTGGGCGGGAGTGGCGGATTGGGCGGCATAGGGGGATGAAGTGTGAGCTAATGGACGGTGTGGAGGTGGTGAGGGTGAGGGGAAGAGGATGGGGGGGCAGGGGGTAGGGTGGCGCGTCTCTGGGTCCGCAGCCGAGGGGGGCCGGAGCTGTTATTATAGGACGATAGCTTATAGGAGATAGCATTATAGGAGTTAGATTATAGAGATAGATCTATAGGAGATAGCATTATAGGCGGAATAGATTATAGGAGGTAGATTATAGGAGATAGGTTATAGGAGATAGGTTATGGAGATAGATTAATAGGAGATAAGATTTAATAGGAGATGAATTAAAAACTTTAGGGGGGAGATGAATTAAGGAGATAGATTTATAGGAGATAGTTATAGGGGATGAATTTAGGAGATAGATTATAGGAGAGATATTTATAGGAGATAGATTATAGGAGGTAAATGATAGGAGATAGATTTATAGGAGATAGCTTATATGAGATAAGATTGGGTAGGGATAGATATAGGGATAGATTGTAGGAGATAGATTATAGGAAATAGATTAAGGAGATAGATTAATAGGAAATAGATTATAGGAGATGAATTATAGGAGATGGATTCATAGGAGATAGGTTATAGGTAGATGAATTTATAGGAGATAGATTAATAGGGAGATAGATTATAGGGAGATGAATTATAGGAGATGATTATAGGAATAGATTATAAGCAGATAGATTATAGGAGATAGATTATAGGAGATAATTATATGAGAATAGCATTATTAGGCGAATAGGTTATAGGATGAATTATAGGAGATGATTATAAGAGATAGAATTATAGGATCATAGATTATAGGAGATGGGAATTTATGGAATAGGTTATTAGGAGAAGATATAGGAGATGATTATAGGAGATGATTATAGGAGATAAATTATAGGAGATAGATTATAGGAGATGGATGATAGGAGATAGATTCATAGGAGATTAGATTATAGGAGGTAGAGTTTATAGGAGATAGATTAATAGCGAGGTATAGGAGGGGAGATGGATTTAGGAGGTAGACTTATAGGAGATAGATTATAGGAGGTAGATTATGGGAGTAGATTATAGGGAGGTAGATAATGGGAGGCTAGATTATAGGAGATAGATTATAGGAGGTAGATTGTATAGGAGATAGATTAATAGGAGATAGATTATAGGAGTAGATTATAGGAGTTAGATTTATTAGGAGATAGATTATAGGAGGTAGATTATACCCCGAGATAGATTATAGGAGATAGAGTATAGGAGGTGATTATAGGAGATAGATTATAGGAGATAGATTATAGGAGGTAGTTATAGGAGACGATTATAGGAGGTAGATCTATAGGAGTAGATTATAGGAGAAGATGATGGGGAGATGGATTATGGAGATAAATTATGGAGATGGATTATAGAAGATAGATTTGAGGAGGATGATTATGCGGAGATAGATTTTAATAGGAGATAGAATATAGGTGATAGATTATGGGAGATATATTATAGAAGATTAAATTATGGGAGATAATTTAAGGAGAGGGATTATATGAGATAGATTATGGAGTTAGATGTATAGGAGATTATAGGAGAAAGATTTTAGGAGATAGATCTATCAAGTGATCTGATTATAGGAGATAGATATAGGAGATGAATTTATCGGAGATAGATTAAGGGAGGTAGATTATAGGGATAGATTCTCAGGAGGTAGATTATAGGAGATAGATTAATAGGCAGAATAGATTATTAGGAGATAGATTATAGGAGATAGATTATAGGAGATGATTATAGAGATAAGATTATAGGAGGTAGATTAATAGGAGATAGATCTATAGGAGATAGATTATAGGAGATAGATTATAGGAGATAGACTTATAGGAGATAGATTATAGGAGATAGATTATAGGAGATTAGATTATAGAGATAGATTATAGGAGATATATATTATAGGAGGTAGCATTTATAGGAGATAGATTAATGGAGATAGATTATAGGAGATTGATTAAGGAGATAGATTATAGGAGGTTATTACTGGTAGGTAGAATTTATAGGGAAATAGATTATAGGAGGGTATGATTATAGGGAGATGAATTATAGGAGATACGATTATAGGAGGTAGTTTTATAGGAGATAGATTTTAGCGAGAGGGATTATAGGGAGAGAGATTTATAGGAGGTAGATTATAGGAGATAGCATTATAGGAGATAGATTATAGGAGATAGATTCATAGTGAGATAGGATTATAAGGAGGAGATTATAGAGAGATAGATTATAGGAATAGATTATAGGGATAGATTATCGGAGATAGATTATAGGAGATAGATTATAGGAGATAGATTATGGAAGGTAGATTAATACAGAGATAGGATTATAGGAGATAGATTCGGGGAGACTAGATTATAGGAGATATATATACATAGGGAGATGGATTATAGAAGATAGATTTATAGGAGGAAGATCTATGGGAGATTGATTATAGGAGGTTAATTATAGGTGAATAGATTGGGAGATATATTATGAAGAGAACTTATGGAGGCGAAATTATAAGAGGTGGGATTATGGGAGATAGTTTATAGGAGATGATTATAGGAGATTATAGGAGATAGATTATAGGAGATAGATTATAGGAGATAGATTTATGGGAGGAGGATTAATAGGAGATAGATTGTAGGAGGAAGATTATCGGAGCTAGATTATAGGAGGAAGATTTTATAGGAGGAAGATTATCGGAGATAGATTATAGGGCAGGAAGATTATAGGAGGAAGATTATAGGAGATAGATGATAGGAAGAATAGATTATGGGAGATATTTTATTGAAGATAAATTATAGGAGAGGGATTATAGGAAGGGATTATAGGAGAGGGCATTATAGGAGAGCGGATCATAGGCGATAGTATTTTATAGGAGCTAGATTTAGAGGAGATAGATAATAGGGAGATAGATTATACTGAGGTAGATATAGGAGATAGATTATAGGAGATAGATTATAGGAGATAGATTATAGGAGATAGATGATTAGGAGGTGATTATAGGAAGATAGATTATAGGAGTAGATTATAGGAGATAGACATTATCGGAGATAGATATCGGCAGGAAGATGATGGAGATAGATGAAAGGGAGGTAGATTATGGTGAGATAGATTTTATAGGAGATCTGATTCATAGGAGATAGATGATAGGAGATAGATTATAGGAGGAAGATTTATACGGAGATAGATTATACGGGTATGATTATAGGCAGAATAGATTATAGGAGATAGATTATAGGGAGAAAGATTATGGGGAGTCGATTATAGAAGGTAGATTATAGGAGAAGAGATTATAGGAGATAGATTATGGGAGTAGATTATAGAGAGTATATTATAGGAGATGGATTATAGTGATAGATTTATAAGAGGCAAGATTATCGGGAGATAGTTTATAGGAGATAGATTATAGGTGATAGATTATGGGAGATATATTTTAATAGAAGAGAAATTTTGGAAGATTTAATTATAGGAGAGGGATTATAGGAGCTAGATTATAGGAGATAGATTTTGGGGGAAAATTTTTAGGAAAAAAGATTATGGAGAAAAAGATAAAAGGAAATGGATTTTTTAGGAATAGTTATGGGGGGATTATAGGGAAAAGATTATAGGAGATAGATTATAAGATTAAATTTTTAGGAGAAAGGATAATGGGAATAGGGTTATGGGGGGAAATTATAAAGGAAAATTTTAAGGGGGAAATTAAGGAGGTGATTATGGAGAAGGTTTTTGGGGATAATTATGAGATAAATTTTAGGGAAATTATGGAAAGATTATAGGGGAAAGATTTAGGAGAAGATTTTAGGGAAAAGGGATTATAGGAGTAGATTAAAAGGGGATAATTATAGGAAGATTATTTGGAGGAAGTTTTATAGGGGATAATTATAGGTGGAATAGGGGATTTATTAGGGAAATAGATTATAGGAAATTTTTAGATTATTGGAGTAGATTTAGGGGTGGATTATGGAAAGTTTTTTAGGAGAAATTTTAGGATGATTATAGGAGTAGATTTATTTGGGGGGAAGTTATGGGAAAGAAATATAGGAGATAGATTATAGGAGGTTGGGTGATTAAAAAGGAATGATTTGGGTGGATTTTAGGAAGATTATAGGAAAATTTAAAAAATTTTTGGAGTAATTATAGGGATTGTTAAAAGGAAGATTTGGTTATAAAAATAATTATAGGGGAAATTATGGGGGATAGATTATGGGGATAGATTATAGGGAAGATTAAAAGGGGGGATTATTTTTGAGAAGGAAGAAATTTATAGGAGAAATTATAGGAAGGGGGGATTATAGGAGGGAAATTTAAAAAGGAATTTAAATTTAAAAGAATTAAAAATTTTAGGAAAGATTATAGGATAATTATAGAATAGATTAAAGGGAGATTTGATTATGGGAAATAGTTTTTTAGGGGATAATTATTGGGAAAATTTATGGAGAAATTATGGAGGGATTTATAAGGGAGATTATAGGGGGGGGTTTAGGAGAAGGTTATAGGAGATAATTTGGGAAGATTTAGGAGAAGATTTTTGGAGGGAAATTTAGGAGGAAGATTAAGGAATAGTTATAGGGAGGAAAATTATAGGAGATATTATAGGAGTAGATTATAAAATAGATTTTAAGGAATAGTTTTTAGGAGATAGATTTTTTTGGGGGAAATTATAGGAGATAGATTTTTAGAGAAGATTTTTAGGAGAAGATTATAGGGGAGTTATAAATTAAATTTTAGGATAAATTATGGAGATAGATTATAGGGGTTTTGATTATAAATAATTATAGGAATGATTATAGGGGAAAATTTAAAGTAGATTTAGGGGGAGATTATAGGGAAAAGATTATGGGGAAAAGATTTAGAGATGTTATGGGGAAAGATTTTTGGAGTTTTTTATAGGGGAAAAGATTTTGGAATGGATTATTTGGGGTGATTTTATGAGATAAATTTTGGAAAAAATAATTAAGGGGAATTATAGGAGAAAATATAGGGAAGGAGATTATAGGAGGGAAATTTTTGGGAAATTAGGTTTTTTAGGGGATAATTTTAAAAGGAGATGAAAAATAGGAGGAAAAGATTTTATGGGGAAAATTTTTAAGGATTAAGGAGATAAATTTTAGGGGGAGATTAAAGGAGATAGATTTTTGGGATGATTATAGGAATAGATTATAGAATAATTATAGATAAATTATAGGAGATAATTATAGGGGAAAGATTTAGGAGGGTTTATTTGGGGAAATTATAGGGGGAAGATTATGGGGGTTTTAAAGGTTTAGAAAAGAATGAAAAAAATTTAAAAAGATTTAGGGGAAAAAAAAAAAGAAGGGGTAGGAAAGGGAAAATTTATAGGGGAATTATAGGAGAAATTTATAAGGTAGATTAATTTTTTAAAAGTTTATAGGGGATTTTTAATTTTAAAAAAGGGGAAAATTTGGAGAATTATAGGAATAGGGATTATTTGGGGATTTAAAAAGGAGATAATTAAAAATTTTGGGGGGTTATAGGGGAAAATTTTTGGGATAAAAAGGGGATAAATTTGGGAATATTTGAAAGGGAATTTATGGAGAAAAATTTAAAAATTTTTTTAGGAAAGGATATAGGATAGTTATAGGAAATTTTTAGGGAAATTAAAAGGGTTATAGGAAAATTTAAGGGGATGATTTAGGGAAAAGATTAAAAAGGAGGAGATTAAAAAGATTATAGGAAAATTTAAAAAATAAATTTTGGTAAAATTATGGGGATAATTATAGAGATAGATTAAGGGTTAATTATGGGATAATTATAGGGGATAATTTGGAGATGATTTTTGGGGGATTTGGAAAAAAGGGGGGGTAGATTATGGGGAGTAAAGGGGATTTTGGGTTTTTAGGGGAAAAAATAAATAAAAATTTTTAAAAGGGTTTTTTAAGGAAATTAGGAATTAGGAGTAATTATAGGAGATTTTAAAAAAGAAAGGGGGTAAATTTGGGAGTTTTAAAAAAATTTTTAAAGGAAAATTTATAGGGAAAATTTTTGGA
>NC_069451.1:33333537-33350687 GCF_026875155.1 Cherax quadricarinatus | reverse complement strand
TTTTTTTTTTTGGGAATATTATATGCGAGGTACACTAGCAGGCCATGAAATCTGGATCGCCTGGAGATGTCCCGCTCCCTCTCCGGTATCTGGGGGGGGGGTGGATTTGGGTGTCTTTTGGGCGACGGGTCTATCTCTGGAAGCTGCCTTTCGGATTCTGGGGGTGGTGGCCGAAGGAGGTATGCTTTGTGGTGGATATCCGGTTGCCCTCTCTTTTGTCCACCGAGGTAGCTCGGCAGATGTGAGGTTGCTATCCTGGATTGCTGGTTTACCGGCATTAAGGGTAGGGTATGGCACGGGTTCCATGCTGCATCTGCATTACTTGCGGTTCTGAGGTTCTGTTGGGCACGGAGGGAGATGTATGGCCCTTTCATTCCTCCTAGGAACTATTCCTCCTCACCCCTCTTTTTTTATCCTTTTTTTTTATTTTTATTTTCGTTTCTTCTTTCTTTTTTTTCTTAAAAACAAAAAGACAAGAAGTAACCTAACAATGGAGTTCCCAATCCATGAGCCTCCTACCCCCGGGCCCCTTCTTGATACCGCACCCCATTCTGACCCTGCCTCGTTTTTTGACCACTTTTTGGACACCCCTGATGCCCCTGTACCTCTTACTGGCGCTGTTTCCTCACCTGCTTCAGGTACCGGGGCTTCGACTGACTCCTTTGATTTGTCTGACCTCCACTCTCCTTTGACTATGTTTCTGGCCTCTCCCTCTACGATGCGGCAATTTTCGAATCACCAGCCCGTTTCACTACTTACACTAGTGGCAGGTCCCACTGTGATCCCCCCGCCTCCTTTTTCACCTCATCTGACTGCAGTATATAAGCCACCTCTCTGGCCCCATGCTGCATTTCCTACAAGAGTGATGGACTGAACACATCGATTCCAGATTGAGGGACTGATTACCTCAAACTTCTCCTCTTCTTACCCATTTCTACTTTGTATTGGACTGATGAAGCCACTGTGTGGCGAAACGTTTCTTCAATAAAGATTCCCATGTGTTGCATAAGTGTCTCAAGTCTTCAACTTGTCGGTTTTCTAAACCATTCATCACAACATTTAACTAGACTAAAACTATAGTTTTTGAACAATACTTTTCTATCACAGTTGTGCCCCAGATTATAAGCATAAAAATCATATATATATATAATTCATAATGTTCATTATGAATTACAGTCTTTTCTCTCCAAAATTTAGCTTTAGGTCAGTAGTTCCTGATTATTGTATTTACCAATTACTGCCTCATCTTTGGGTGTTCTAAGAGTAATTTTGTGAAAGTAAGTCGTAAACAGTAAATGTAATCAGACCAAAAAGTACATGTACACTCTGTAGGTGGAAATTGTCTCAGTTTGGGTATAATTACTATCAATGAAGTAGACAAGTGAACCTCACGACTCTTACATAGTAATTTATTTTTATGTAGCAAAAACCTAGACGAGAGTTTATAAAATTCCCGCGTTTTCCAAAAGAAACAAATATTTATTTGCATTATTCACAGTTCTGTATAAACTATGTAATGCCATTGATCACTTGTATCCTCCATCATCCTGTGGTAACTCCATCACTTGTATCCTCCATCAGTACTCAGTCATGCTGCGGTAACTCCATCACTTGTATCCTCCATCAGTACACTGTCATCCTGCGGTAACTCCATCACTTGTATCCTCCATCAGTACACTGTCATCCTGTGGTAACTCCATCACTTGTATCCTCCATCAGTACACTGTCATCCTGTGGTAACTCCATCACTTGTATCCTCCATCAGTACACTGTCATCCTGCGGTAACTCCATCACTTGTATCCTCCATCAGTACACTGTCATCCTGTGGTAACTCCATCACTTGTATCCTCCATCAGTACTCTGTCATGCTCCGGTAACTCCATCACTTGTATCCTCCATCAGTACTCTGTCATGCTGCGGTAACTCCATCACTTGTATCCTCCATCAGTACTCTGTCATGCTCCGGTAACCTTTAAACTTGTATCCCCAAACAGTAAAAACTGTATTTCCCGCGGTAAAAACCCCAAACTTTTATCCTCCATCCGTTTCAAATGGTTTAGGCCCGCGGTAACTCCATCACTTGTATCCTCCATCAGTACACTGTCAAACGCCCAAAATCCATCACTTGTATCCTCCATCAGTACACGGGCATGTGCGGTAAAAACCAAACCCTTGTATTTCCCCCATCAGTACACTAAACCCTCCGTGGTAAAATCCATCACTTGTATCCTCCATCAAATTTTTTTTTTCACGGGCCCTCCTTCCCGGGAAAACCAAACATTGTTCCTCCATCAGTACACTGTCATCCTGTGATAAACCCCCCCTCACTTGTAAACCCCCATCAGACAAGTCCCTGCTGCGGTAACCCCCATTTACTTGTAAACCCCCCCCAGTACACTGTCAAACCGCGGGAAAATCCAATTTACTTGAAACCTCCATCAGTACACTGTCCCTCCTGTGGGGACCTCCATTTACTTTTATCCCCCCCATCAGTAAAACCCGTCTCCTGCGGTTTAAATCCCACTTGTAAACCTCCCTCAGTTTCCCTGTCATTTCCCGGGTAACCCCCCAACACTTGTAGCCCCCAAACAGAAAACTCCTCCTGTGGGAACCCCCATCCTTGTATCCTCCATCAGGGACACTGTCATCCTGCGGTAACTCCAACACTTTATCCCCCATTTAGTTTCCCCTGTCTCCTGTTTATAACTCCATTTCCCCTTTTATCCTCCACAGTTTCCCCTGTATCCTGTGAAAAAAACCATAACCTTTTTGGATCCTCCAAACAAATACCAAATGTCATCCTGTGGTAACTCCATCACTTGTACCCCCCACAGTAAAACGTCATCCTGTTTGGGAACTCCATCACTTGTATCCTCCATCAGTACAAATGTATCCTGTGGTTTAAAACCCCCCCCCTTGTATCCCCCCTCAGTACACCGTCCCTCCTGTGGGGAACTCCATCACTTTTATCCCCCCATCAGTACACTGTCATCCTGTGGTAAAAATCCAACAAATTGGAAACCTCCAATCAAATAAAAACTGTTTATCCCCGTGATAACTCCACAAAAAGGGATCCTCCAACTTTAAAATTTCATGCTGCGGTAACTCCCTCACTTGTATCCTCCATCAGTACACTCTATCCGCGGGAACTCCATCACTTGTATCCTCCCTCATAACCTCATCCCGCGGTTAAACCCACAAATTGTATCCCCCATCGTACACCCGTCATGCCCGCGGTAAAATCCATCCTTGGGACCCCTCATACACTGTCATGCTGCGGTAACTCCATCACTTGTTCCTCCATCATACTCTGTCATTTCCCGCGGTAAATCCATCCCCTTGTATCCCCATTTATAAAATTCATCCTGTGGGAACTCCATCACTTTTTTCCCCCCCATCAGTTCCTTTCACCGGGGGTTAAAACCCTCACTTGTTCCTCCATCATACACTCCATCCTCGGTAAAATTTTCCCTCACTTTTATTTCCCCCTTTAGACACTCTCACCTGCGGAAAAACCCCTCACTTTAATTTCCCCCAACAGTACATATCTTTTCCCGTGGTAAAATCCCCTCCCTTTTTTTTCCTCCATCAGTACACTTTCACCTGTGGTAACTCCCCTACTTTTTTATCCTCCATTTATACACTATTCCTTTTGGGGAAAATCCATCCCCCCTTTTATCCCCCCAAACAGTACACTATAAACCTGTGGTAACTCCATCACTTGTGTTTCCCCCATTTAGTACACTATCATCCTGTGGGGAAAATCCATTTACTTGGATCCTCCATTTAGTACACTTTTCATCCTGTGGGAACCCATCAAATTGTATCCTCCATCAGGGACAAATATAACCTGTGGGGAACTTTCCCTCAATTTTTATCCCCCATCATTAAAACTGTCATCCTGCGGTAACTCCACAAATTGTATCCTCCCTCATTTCAATGATCCTGTGGGGAAAAACCATCATTGTATCCCCCTCATTCACAACATCCCGTTTTTAAAATCCATCATTGTAAACCTCCTCGTACACTGTCACCTGGTAACTCCAAACACTTGTATCCTCCATTTATACACTGTCATCCCGTGGTAAAATCCATCACTTGTATCCTCCACCCCCCGTTTTAAAAAAACTATCTCCTGTGGTAACTCCAACCCCTTGTACCTCCATCATTACACTGTCATCCGCGGTAACTTTTCCAAACACTTTTATCCTCCCCTCAGGACACTATCCCTCCTTGGGAAATCCATCACTTTTTATCCTTTCCCTCAGTAAAACTGTCATCCTTGTTAAACCCCTCACTTGTATCCTCCATCAGGACACTATTATCCTGTGGTTTACACATCACTTGACCTCCCTCAGTACCCCTGTCATCCTGCGGGAACTCCATTTACTTGGGATCCTGCAAACAATTCACTTCATCCGGGGGTAACCCCCATCCCTTGTATCCTCCACAGTACACTGTCAACCCCGCGGAAATCCATTACTTGTAAACCTCCATCAACACGTATCCTTGGGAACTCCATCACTTTTAAACCTCCATCATACACTTCCTCCTGCGGTAATCCCATCACTTGTATCCTCCATCAGGGGGCATATCATCCCGTGGTAACCCCAAACACTTTTTTCCCCCCTCATTCCCTGTCAATCCTGCGGGTTTAAATCCCTCACTTGTATCCTGCATCCCTACCCTATCATCCTTGGTAACTCCTTTACTTTTATCCTCCTTTAGTACACTATAACCTGTGGGAAATCCATCACTTTTGTCCTCCATTTAAATAAAACTATCATCCTGCGGTAACTCCATCAATTTATTCCTCCACAGTACACTGCCCCCGTGGAAACTCCATCACTTTATCTTCAAACAGTACACTGTCATCCTTTCGGTAACTCATCAATTGTATCCTCCATCATACACTGTCCCCCTTTCGGTAACCCATCACTTTTATCCTCCCTCAGGGGCACTATCATCCGTGGGGAACTCCATCACTTGTAATCCTCCATCGTTTTCACTGTCATCCTGGGGTAAACCCCTCATTGTAACCTCCCCTCAGTACACTGTCATCCTGCGGTTAAATCCATCACTTGTATCCCCCATCATACACTGTCATCCCTTTGGGAAAATCCATCCCCTTGTTCCTCCATCAGTACACTTTTCATCCTTTGGGAACCCCACACTTGATCCTCCATGTAAACCCGTATCCTGTTGGGAACTCCATCACTTTATCCTCCATCCGTACAAATGTCATCCTGCGGTTTAAATCCATCATTCCCTATCCTCCCTCAGTTTCACGGGCATCCTGCGGTTAAAATCCATCACTTTTACCTCCATCAGTACCTTTTCATCCTGCGGTTTAAATCCCCATTCGTAAACCTCCATCATTTCAAAATGTCATCCTGTGGTAACTCCATCCCTTTACCCCATCAGGACACTGTCATCCCGGGGGTAACTCCATCACTTGTATCCCCCATTTTGTATAAATCCTCGTGTGGTTACTCCTTTACTTGTATCCTCCTTTATACACTGCATCCTGTGGGTAACTGCATCACTTGTATCCCCCCCAGGTTACACTGCATCCTGTGGGAACTGCTTTACTTGTATCCCCCTTTAGACATATCATCCCCGTGGGAACTCCATCATTTGTATCCTCCATCAGTACACGTCATCCCGCGGTTTAAATCGATCGCTTGTGTAATCGGGGGGGGACTTTTCCCAAAAGGGCCGTCCTTTCTTCAGTCCCTCAGTGTTTCTGGTGCCCACCAATGTTACTAAAAATAAATATTTTAAGTATTTTTAATTTTGGTAAAATAAACCCTTTTTTAACATGGTTTTGCGGCGCCACGTGTACAAAAACTGGTTTTCTGAAGCCTCTGATCAAATTTTGTGAACTGCTGTCTTAATTTTCCCCTTGCAGTTTTTAGAACGAGTAGATAAAGACAAAACCCGAGTCTAAAAAACATTCCTGAGGTGTTAAACCCACACCTTAAGAGAAACCAACAGTTCGGGTCAAAATCAAACCCAGAACAAGGGGATTCGGATAAAATACTGGGGGGAAATGCTTTATCTCCCGCCCCTCGACAGGCACAAATTTTTCTAAATATCCAGAATTTACCCAAATTTTGCCCAAGGGCTTAGAAAAATTTGCATTTAAAATGAGAAAAGAAATAGTTTCTCAAATTTTTAAAAAAAAAGGAAAACTGTAGCTTAAGATCATCAGAAATTTCCAACATAGGAAGGGTTTATCACTTTTCACAGATAAATTTTAATTTCCCAAAATATCCCCCACTGAAAAATGGACGAAACACATTTTAAAAAAATCATTAGCAAGACCTGGAGGGTTTTGGTTTTAACATAGTAACTAAAGGCCCGGGGGGCCCGGATGGCTTAAACTCTCCTTTTAAAACCCCCGTGGGTCCGGGTTTCCATTCCCGGGGGGTGTTTTAAACTTTTGACGCGTTTTTTCCCTTTCACCTTCGTTTTTGTTCACGTTTTTAAAGTTTGGTACCTGGGGTTAGTCGACTGGGGTTTTTTTTGCATCCGAAGGGAAGGGGGGGGCAAAATTGAGGGGGCCCGATGGAAATAAGGGCTACAGAAAACCCCCGATGATGCACTGAATTTCTTTGTTATCCTAGGTGGTTAACCCTCCCGGGTTAAAGATCCGAACAAAATCTTATTCTTATTCTAGTCAAGGTTCCTTAACAATGTAGATAAACAGATATAACCAGAGTTAATCAAAGTCTCTTAAAGATGAAGGTTAATAACATACTAGCATAATATTCACTTAGGCATTTCGATATATGTTAAAAAGTGTTAAACGTAAACTCTTCAGGTATGACTTTAGTGTAATTAAGTACAACTGATAAAAAAACGTAATTACGTGGAGTCGGAGTGATTAAAGATTATTTGAATCGATAATAAAGTTAACTATCTTTGTTACAGAGAAATTTATTTAGAAAGTCTTAGCGAAGTGGCTACGTAATTCAAATATATGCAATCCAGTTAAAGGCTGTGAGCACAAACAACTTAAGTTTGAATCTGTCGTTGACGAGGTTTTTTGGATAATCATTAGGATCTTATCAGGTATTTAATAATAATTCCATAGTCATCGCAACAGCATATGCAGGCTTTTTAATATAATGACCAAGATTTGCATCAAGTGTTAAACATTATTGGGTTGTCCACCAACTTATGGCAAGACAGTTATTGAAATTATTTCTGTAATATGAATTTTACATTCTGAGTGATCATACCATGGTGGAATATTTGGTAAGATGCATACACACACGCACACACCAGAAGCGATCAAGAGGTATGTGAGGAGCTCGATGTGAGATTTAAGGAAGTATTTACAGTGGAGACAGGAAGGCCTCTGGGTGGACAGAACAGAGGGGTACGCCAACAAGGAATATACCAACAAGTGCTGGATGACATACACTCAACTAAGGAGGCGGGGAAGAAGCTGCTAAGGGACCTCGATACCTCAAAGACAATGGGACCAGACATCTCCCCGTGGGTCCCTAAAAGGGGAGCAGAAATGCTGTGTTTGCTACTAACCACAATCTTCAACACATCCCTTGAAACTGAGCAACTACCTGAGGTATGGCATACGGCAAATGTAGTACCCATATTTAAAAAAGGAGACAGAAAAGAGGCACTAAACTATAGACCAGTGTCACTGACGTGTATAGTATGCAAAGTCATGGAGAAGATTATCAGGAGGAGAGTGGTGGAGCACCTGGATTGGAACAAGATTATAAATGTAAAGTAAAAGGACACAAGTGCAACTAATGTGACATTTTATTGTGGCAACGTTTCGCTTTCCAGGAGCTTTATCAAGCCATTACAAACAATACATGGACACACAGGGTATATAAAGGCTCAGAGTGAGGTACAGTACTAGTGAAGTACCATTTCGATGTTCACTAGTGGTAGTAGTAGTAGTAGTAGTAGTAGTAGTGACAAAATTAATACAATATGGTAGAGCAATTAATGTGTACATGAGTAAAAGGATATAAAAGCTATTACTTGGGTAACATAAAAATAGGTTGGACAAATATAGACTGGAAAGAGGCAGGTTGTTTCAGTGTTCACTCTCTGTAATGTGCTTTGTGTAGTATAACAGGAGAGACTATGTGATGGCAGGGTTTACTGTTTTCAGGAGGATTCTTGCTCAGACTTCGGAGATGGTGAAGCTGCCGTTGTTTTGTTTAATTGTATTCGAAACAGCGATCAGTGCTGATTCGAGGCACTTGCGTCTGCGGAAATTAGTTTCTTTGATCACTAATTGGGCGTCTCTGAATTTCATGAGATGATTGGTGGAATTTTGGTGCTGTACACAGGCGTTGTTCAAGTTATCGTTCCTACATGCGTAAATGTGTTCATTGAGGCGGGTGTCGAGGTTTCTTGCTGTTTCACCAACGTAGATCTTGTCACAGCCTCCACAGGGTAGAGTGTAAACTCCTGCATAGACTGGTTCGTGGTGCTTGGGTTTTGTCCTTTTTAGATCCTTTATTGAAGTGCTAGAAGCGATGGCGACTCTGGTGTTAGCTTGTGAAAGTACTTTTGAGACGTTTAGTGCAACCTGGCTGTTGGGAAGAATTATAACTTTGTTGGGAGCGGTGTTGATGCGTGGAGAATTAATGATCTGAAGAGCTCTTTTCTTGTAGTCTTTGATGAAAAAAAGGAGGAAATTGTAACCAAGGGAATGTTTGGTGAATGTATGTACATTCCTCGTCAAGAAACTCAGGACTACAAATTCGGTATGCTCTTAGGAAAACCCGATGATGATGCCTCTTTTGGTCTTGGTATCTTGACTGGAATAGAAGTGTGTGAGATCATTTTTATTGGTGGGTTTCCGATAAACTTGAAATCTTAGGTTGTTGTCTACTTTGTGAATGAGGACGTCGAGGAAAGGTAGCCTGCCATTGGACTCTTCTTCTAGTGTAAACTGGATCGCCGGTTCAACTGCGTTGAGCCTTGCCTGAAGATTCCGTACATCAAAACGTTTGGGAGTTATTACGAGGACGTCGTCCACGTAACGTAACCAAGTGACGCTTGAAGGATGATGTTGGCGAAGTGTTCGGACTCTAGGTGTTCCATATATAAGTGGCTAGGACGGAACTGATGGGGGACCCCATTCCCATGGCGTAAGTTTGTTTGTAGAGCTTGTTATTGAAAAAAAACAGTTAAAATTTAAAACAGAGTTCAATCAATTCAAAAAAAATTTCCCGGGGGGTTTGAGGAAGATTAAAATCCCGATTGACTTTTCGTCGAGAAAACCCCGAAGGCTTTTAAAGGGAGGTACTTTTGTGAAGAGGGGAAATCACCAAACCAAAAAACTTTTTTCTTGTTACGGTGGAAGGGTTTTGAATTCCGGTTTAGAAGGTCGCCTGAGTGGTTTTAAAAGCGGGGCCCGATGGGCCCCAGAAGGGAGGAAAGAAGTTTGGGGAAGAACCCGGGTAGTTTTTTGTGGAGCACGCCTATTTTCCGACGGATTTGGGGCTAAAAGGAAATTGTGTTAAAGGGGCTTGGGGAAAACCCCTACAAATTTTGGGGCTTTTGGTTTTAGGGTTTTCTTTGGGAACAAGAAAAAATTTCTTCCCTTCCTTTGTGCGTTTTAATATTTGTCCCGGGTTTTGAAAAGAAAATCTTTTGTGGGGCGTTTTTCCCCCCTCTATAATGTCCCAAACCCATTTTTAAAGTTTCCCCCAAATAATTTGGGTTTTAAAATCCCTTTTTCCATGTACGAATTAATTGCTCTACCTTTTAAATTGTATTTAAAATTTTTTTCACTACTACACCACAGTGAACATCGAAATGGACCCTCACTAGTATTTACCCACTCTAGCCCCTTTTTTAAAACCCCCTGTGTCCATTAAATTTTTTTAAAGGCTTGATAAACTCCGGGGAAACGAAAAAAGTTTGCCACAATTTAAATGTCACATTAGGTTTCACTTTTTCCTTTTACTTTTTATATATTGTCGGTTTAAATTCCCACCAACCCTTTTTACAAGATTTAAATGCCAAAACCCCAAGGGTTTTTTTGGGAAAGGGAAATCCTGGTTTACAAACCTACTGGGGGGTTTTATGAAAAAGTAACCCGAAGTTTAAAGGGATGAGAGAGAGGGGGGGGTTGAATTGGGATCTTTTTTTGGAAATGTAAAAGGGCCCTTTGACACAGTTCCCACAGGGGGTTAGGCAGAAACTAGAGGATCAGGGGCTTTTAACAGGGAAAGGGGACGCAAGGCCCGAAAATACCTGACAAGGGGGAACAACGTCATGGATGATTATTATCACAGGGGGCACCTGTGAAAGCAGGGGGCCCCCAGGGGCCGGCCTTTTGGGGCCCCCCTGTTTTTTATGGTATATTTTAATGAATTTAAGGGGAAAGGGTTTGGGTCAGAAGTGCCCTGTTACAATGAATTTAAATTAAAAGACGAAAGGATCAGGGGGACTTTTTAAAGAGGAAACCCGGACAAGCTGGGGGAAAAAACCGGGGCCAGCACTGCCCTTCCCCCGAATTTAAAAAACCCCCTAATTTTTTGTCATTAAGATTTGGGGGGGCAAAAAACTGCAGATGGAGTAAAAGGGAGGGGGCCCCAAAAACTGCAAACCCCACACAAGGGGAAAAATCTTGGGGGGGAGAAAAACCCCCGAGCACGTTTCCCGGGAAACACAAATCAACCAGATAACGCGGGAGCTTTTGGACCTGGGGAAAACCGGGGAATAGCGTTCCGATACCTTAGTAACGAACCGTTCAAGACACTGTACACCGTGTATGTCAGACCCATACTGGAGTATGCAGCACCTGTCTGGAGCCCGCACTTGATCAAGCCCATTAAGAAATTAAAGAAAGTGCAAAGGTTTGCAACAAGGTTAGTTCCAGAGCTAAGGGGAATGTCCTATGAAGAAAGGTTAAGGAAAATCGGCCTGACGACACTGGAGGACAGGAGTGTGGAAAATATTTAAATTTTCCGAAGCTATAATGCCTAATGGGTGTTTAATGAGTTAAAAAAAAATGTATTTGAAAATGGAAGAGAACCAAGAGGGAACCTCTGTGCCTGCGCGGATGTGCGGAGGGAAGCGGCCGGGAGTGTTTGGAATGGAGTTAAGAGGCTGGGAAAGCATGGGACCAGGAAATAGGTGTTCACGGCGGCCTAAGAATTAATATAGGCCTCACTTCATAATAGGAAGTGTCGTAACTGTTCCTGGTGAAGAGTGAGGGAACTTGATTTACGGGACCGCTGTAATAACTGGCAAAATGAGTGAATAATGGTAGATGCCATGGAGTGTTCAGGGGAAATGTTACAAGAAATGCGATTTCTAATAAGCATAGAGATCTCCAGTGAATACTAGAAAGGACTTCCCTTCTAGCATCCAGCCTGTTACTAAGTTTTTGTAACAAGTAGTCAGTATCCTGGTCCAATTATCCATCAGAATTTAGTAAGATTCAACAGTGCTTCAGGATTACAGCTGGTAGGCTACTAACTAAAGAAATTAAAATTTAATAAATTTATTAATAATAATAACATTGTCTAGGCATATAGCAAAATAAATTAATCAATATAATCAAAATAATCACTTCTCTCGTGTACAGTAGTATTGTGCTGAAGGCACATATCACATCTTTATGGCTTTTAAGTACCGTCTGGTACATTATTAGCATTTAATAACATAATACAAATATATACAAGTAAGTTTGTGTGTATGTGTGTAAGTGCTCTAAGTAGTTCACTATGTCTCAAGATTCGACTAGACTTAACCAGTGACTGACTAAAAGTCCTCACATAAACTAACTTCTTGACCAACCTGGCAGTCAGAACAGCTTGCTTGAACAATAAAATGACTGATAAGCCGAACAACAATATAACAAGCAACAACGACACAGAATCAGGAACAAGGAGATAATATAACGATACTAGGTAGGGACCATATGCAGATCCTCCGCTAAAGTCACAAAACTCCCATACTACTGAATCTAAGTTCAGCATTAGAAAATCCCCGACTGTGACAGTGCACAGATATCAGTACAAATTAGGTCAGAAGCTACAGCTCAGGACCTGAGTTTCTCAGAGTGTCTATGTGACACACAACCTCAGTACAACGTCGAAAATCACTAAGTCTAGACTTTGTTCTGTGAACAGAGTTACACAGAACCAACAACAAGAAAGCGACAGAGATGATCTTCCAACAAGAGCCAGTAAGGAAGACAGGGAGAGAGAGGACCTGGTAGCACTCAGTGAAGAGGCGGGGCAGGAGCTGAGCCTCGACCCTTGCAACCACAATTAGGTAAGGACAATTAGGTGAGTACACACACACACACAAACACATGCACATGTAAACAAACACATTCGCACTGGACAAGCACCTAAAGTCGGTTCCTGACCAGCCGGGCTGTGGCTCGTACGTTGGTTTGCGTGCAGCCAGCAGCAACAGCCTGGTTGATCAGGCTCTGATCCACCAGGAGGCCTGGTCACAGACCGGGCCGCGGGGACGTTGACCCCCGGAACTCTCTCCAGGTAAACTCCAGGTAGTTCCAGAGCTGAGGGGAATGTCCTATGAAGAAAGGTTAAGGGAAATCGGCCTGACAACACTCGAGGACAGGAAGGTTAGGGGAGACATGATAACGACATATAAAATACTGTGCAGAATAGACAAGGTGGACAAAGACAGGATGTTCCAGGGAGGGGACACAGAAACAAGAGGTCACAATTGGAAGTTGAAGACTCAGATGAGTCAAAGGGATGTTAGGAAGTATTTCTTCAGACATAGAGTTGTCAAGCAGTGGAATAGCCTAGAAAGTGACATAGTGGAGGCGGGAACCATACATAGTTTTAAGACGAGGTTTGATAAAGCTCATGGAGCGGAGAGAGAGAGGACCCAGTAGCAACCGGTGAAGAGGCGGGGCCAGGAGCTAGGACTCGACCCCTGCAACTACAAACAGGTGAGTACAAATAGGTGAGTACACACACACATACACACACACACACACACACACACACACACACACACACACACACACACACACATACACATACACACACACAAACACATGCACATGTAAACTAACACTCACACACACACACACACGCACACACACACACAGATTCAAACATACAAAGATCAAAGTGAGTGTGGAAGCGGGTGTTCAAGAATTACCAGCGTTTGGTTAACAAGTGAAATGTGGGGCAGCATACAGTGACAGTGAGAAAGTTAATAAACAAAAGGAGAAAGAAAACATAAAATATACAACAAGGGAAGGTGGCAGTAGTAGGCCGGCTGAAACAGTGACGTCACAACAGTTGTATGCCATTATACATATAAAGTCTAACACCAAATGTGAAGTGTATTCTGTCATAAGTGAAAAGTGAAATCACTTGAGGAAGGCAGGATGCATGAGCATATATGGTTATAAACATCACGGGTGAAGGATTTACAAAATAGTGATAGAAGGCCTATGTACGACAACTACGTCATCAGCATCAGGCAACTTGTCATCACACCACTGCCAGCGCAAGTATTGCTCACCTGTTGAGGTTGCATGTTGCAGGGTTCTGAGTTCTGGTCTTGCATCACTGTTAGATACTGGTCACTCACTTCTGCAAGCTGTTTCCAGAATTAGAGGAGAAATAGCATAGACGACGGTGCAAGGAGTAAAGCGGTAGCGAGGGGTAATGTCAGACACTCAAGCTGAGACAATCTAAATTTTACAACCTAGCTGATTTCTGTATTTTATAAGTAGAATCGATAAGTGTTAGAAGTATTGATAAGCTTTAGAATTACTGGTATTTACCGGTATTTATTAGCAGTATGAATACTTAGAAGTGGGGGCATACACACACACATACACACACACAAACACACATACATACATACACCACACAAACACACATACATACATACACACACACACTCATACACACACACATGGGGTGCAGACATGGGTGCACAAGGCTCCGAGAACCCTAGTGTTTTTTTAAGGCGTGCAGTAAATCAGTGGTAGTGACATCGTCAGTGAACAATAATACGAGTGATAACTAAAGTTATTAGTTAAAAATAGTCGAGAGGAAGCTGAAATTTTCAATATTTCAAAGCGCCAAGCCGTTGTGAGTCTATAGGCGCTGTTGCCCACACAGATTCAAACATACAAAGATCAAAGTGAGTGTGGAAGCTGCTGTTCAAGAATTATCAGCGTTTGGCTAACAAGTGAAATGTTGGGCACCATACAGTGAGAGTGAAAAAGTTAATAAGCAAAAGGGGAAAGGAAAATAAAATATATAACAAGGGAAGGTGGCAGCAGTAGGCCCGCTTAAGCAGTGATTTTCACGACAAGTTTTGTGCCATTATACATATAAAGTGAAGTGTATATAATGTGAAGTGTATACTATCATAAGTGAAAAGTGAAATTGCGTGAGTAACGAGGGATGTATGAGCACATGTGGCTATAATCTACATGGGTGAAGGATCTCCAAAATAGGGATTTAAGGACTACGTACGACGACTTCGTCATCAGCATCTGGCAACTGTCACGACCATTGCCAGCGCAAGTATCACTCACATATTTTGTGGTTTGCATGTTGCAATCTTTGCATTGCTGTTAGATACTTGTCACTCACTCCTGCAAGCTATTACAGTAGTTATTAGTAGTAAGAATACTTGGGAAGCTAGGAAGTCCTCTCTCAACGTGAACAAGGATTAGGATAATAACCAGCAATAATTGATACTTAAATCCAGAGAGGGCAATAAGTGGAGAGAGTAGCATTTCTAGGAAAGACAGTTGGAACAGAGAGGTATAACGGATCTTTAAACCACACCATCTACCCCTTCTCCCTAACAATCCCTCTCTCATATACACAACACAAGGGCAGACACTCATAGAAGCTTTAGACCCTAGTAGCAATTTCCACTTTTTACAACCCAGAATTACTGGAATGTATTAACAGTATCTACCCCTCATACCTCCCAATACACACGATACACACGTACACACACATACACACACAGCTTTTAAGGGCAACATTGTAAGTAGGTGGATAAGCCCCAGGAGAGTGGGGGTCAGGTCTCACAAGAAGTTGTGGCAGTCAAGGACCACTGACACACATACACACACACACACACACACACACACACACACACACACACACACACAACAAACAACACACACACACACACACGCAACACACAACACACACACAACATAACACACACACACACACACACACACACACACACACACACACACACACCACACACACACACACACACACACACACATTGCCACACTGCAAGAAGGCCTTTGACACAGTTCCTCACAAGAGATTAGTGCAGAAGCTAGAGCATCAGGCGCATATAACAGGAAGGGCACTGCAATGGATCAGAGAATACCTGACAGGGAGGCAACAACGAGTCATGGTACGTAATGATGTATCACAGTGGGCACCTGTGACGGCGGGGTCCCACAGGGGTCGGTCCTAGGACCAGTGCTATTTTTGGTATATGTGAACGACATGACGGAAGGGTTAGACTCAGAAGTGTCCCTGTTTGCAGATGATGTGAAGTTAATGAGGAGAATTAAATCTGATGAGGACCAGGCAGGACTTCAAAGAGACTGGACAGACTGGACACCTGGTCCAGCAAATGGCTTCTCGAATTTAATCCTGCCAAATGCAAAGTCATGAAGATAGGGGAAGGGCACAGAAGACCACAGACAGAGTATAGGCTAGGTGGCCAAAGACTGCAAACCTCACTCAAGGAGAAAGATCTTGGGGTGAGTATAACACCGAGCATGTCTCGGAAGCACACATCAATCAGATAACTGCTGCAGCATATGGGCGCCTGGCAAACCTGAGACAGCATTCCGACACCTTAGTAAGGAATCATTCAAGACACTGTACACCGTGTATGTCAGGCCCATACTGGAATATGAGCAGCACCTGTTTGGAACCCGCACTTGATTAAAGCACGTCAAGAAACTAGAGAAAGTACAAAGGTTTGCAACAAGGTTAGTTCCAGAGCTAAGGGGAATGTCCTATGAGAAAGATTAAGGGAAATCAGCCTGACGACACTGGAGGACAGGAGGGTCAGGGGAGACATGATAACGACATATAAAATACTGCGTGGAATAGACAAGGTGGACAAGGACAGGATGTTCCAGGGAGGGGACACAGAAACAAGAGGCCACAACTGGAAGTTGAAGACACAAATGAGTCAGAGAGATAGTAGGAAGTATTTCTTCAGTCATAGAGTTGTAAGGCAGTGGAATAGCCTAGAAAATGCCGTAGTGGAGGCAGGAACCATACACAGTTTTAAGACGAGGTTTGATAAAGCTCATGGAGCGGGGAGAGAGAGGGTCTAGTAGCAACCGGTGAAGAGGCGGGGCCAGGAGCTAGGACTCGACCCCTGCAACCACAAATAGGTGAGTACAAATAGGTGAGTACATTGCCAGACTCACACATACAACTCCCCCCTCCCCCACCGACATCTCACTCCTTCACCTGATCCCTCCCCTCCCTCTTTCACCCTCCCCCTCCCCACCTCTCCCTCCTTCCCCCTCTCCCTCTCCCACTCACCCATTTGCTTCTCCCTCCTTCCCACATAGCCACAGTTCCTCCACTACCTTCCCCCCCTCACACTCTGACATACACAATACTAACCTAACATACAGAATTACATAGGTTTCCCACTCTGAGGCAATCAGGATAAAACAAAAATGGGTTGCCAGAGAGCAACAAGAAAAACCAAGGGACAGGAGGACGAAACTGCAAAGGAAGATTGGGCAGCAGAGCTCACAAAAAGGGAACATGAATGGGAAAAGAAACTAGAAGAACTTAGCATGAGAATGGAAGAGAGGTTAGACATGGAAAGCAGGAAGTGGGAGGTGCAACTCAAAGCAGCAGAGGCCAGGATACAGAGTTTAGAAGAGGAACTGAAAAATCTGAAACAGCCTAAAGAACTAAAGAACATTTTGGGATTGACAACAGAGACCGCTACCTCAGCCACAAATAAGAGAACTGTAGGGAAAGAAGGAGCAAAACTGCATGTAGAAGCTCAATCAGTGGAGACTGTAGTAAATGAAAGAGCTAAGCTATATGTGGAGGCCCTAACAGACCACAGCAGAGCCCAGGGAAGCCGGAAGGAAATGACAGGCACTGAG
>NC_069451.1:33311918-33333037 GCF_026875155.1 Cherax quadricarinatus | reverse complement strand
TCACTCCTATCAAACACGCTCACGCATGCCTCTGCAGGTCCAAGCCCCTCGCACACAAAACCTCCTTTACCCCCTCCCCTCCAACCTTTCCTAGGCCGACCCCTACCCTGCCTTCCTTCCACTACAGACTGATACACTCTTGAAGTCATTCTGTTTCGTCCATTCTCTCTACATGTCCGAACCACCCTCAACAACCTTTCTTCAGCCCTCTGGACAACAGTTTTTGGTAATCCCGAAACCTCCTCCTAACTTCCAAACTACGAATTCTCTGCATTAAAATTCACACCAACACATTGCCCTAGACATGACATCTCCACTGCCTCCAGCCTTCTCCTCGCTGCAACATTCATCACCCATGCTTCACACCCATATAAGAGCGTTGGTAAAACTATACTCTCATACATTCCCCTCTTTGCCTCCAAGGACAAAGTTCTTTAATCTCCACAGACTCCTAAGTGCACCGCTCACCCTTTTCCCCTCATCAATTCTATGATTCACCTCATCTTACATAGACCCATCCGCTGACACGTCCACTCCCAAATATCTGAATACATTCACCTCCTCCATACTCTCTCCCTGATATCCAATCTTTCATCACCTAATCTTTTTGTTATCCTCATAACCTTACTCTTTCCTGTATTCACTTTTAATTTTCTTCTTTTGCACACCCTACCAAATTCATCCACCAATCTCTGCAACTTCTCTTCAGAATCTCCCAAGAGCACAGTGTCATCAGCAAAGAGCAACTGTGACAATCCACTTTATGTGTGATTCTTTATCTTTTAACTCTACGCCTCTTGTCAAGACCCTCGCATTTACTTCTCTTACAAACCCCATCTATAAATATTAAACAACCACGGTAAACATCACACATCCTTGTCTAAGGCCTACGTTTACTGGGAAATAATTTCCCTCTTTCCTACATACTCTAACTTGAGCCTCACTATCCTCATAAAAACTCTTCACTGCTTTCAGTAACCTACCTCCTACACCATAAAACCTGCAACATCTGCCACATTGCCCCCTATCCAAACCTTGTCGTACGCCTTTTCCAAATCCATAAATGCCACAAAGACCTCTTTAGCTTACCCCAAAAATTACGTTCCTTATTGTTTCAGTGAAAAACCCCGTCCACACACCGCTACCTTCCCCCTAAAGCCTCCTTGTTCATCTTCTTATTCTCAGTCTTACTCTTAATTTTTTTCAATAATAACTCTAACAACACTAATCAGGTTAAAACTCAACAACTTATCCCTCTATAATTTTTGCACTTTTTTTGCCCCCTTTCCCCTTTATCAAAGGAACTATGTGCTCCTGCCAACCCCTAGGTACCTTATCTTTCCAACATTTATTAAATAATTGCACCAACCCTCCAAAACTATATCCCCACCGCTTTTAACATTTCTATTTGATCCCATCAATTCCACTGCCTTACCCCCTTTCATTTTCCCTACTCCCTCACAACTTCCCCCAACTCACAACTGGCCTTCCTCACTCCTACAAGATGTTATTCCTCCTTTGTCCTATACACGAAATCACAGTTCCTATCTTCATCGACATTAAAAATTCCTAAAATTTTCCCCTCCATCCCCCCAAACCTCTAATTTCCCCATTTAATAACTCCCCTCCCCCTATTTTTAACTCAAATCCATTTTTTTCTCTAGGTTTCCCTTTAACTGTTTTTTCCCACTCCAAAATTTTCTTATTTTCAACAAAATTTGTTGATAACTTTCACCCACTCACTCATTTGCTCTCTTTTTACATTGCTTCCCACCCCTTTTAACCTCTCTGTTTTTCCCCATAACTTTTCCCCTCTTGCATCACTTCACTTTGTAAAAACTTTCTATGCTATTTTTTTTCCCCCTTACTACTTCTTTACATCATTCCACGAATCGCTCCTTTTCCCTCCCGCACCCATTTTCCCTGTAACCAAATTTCTCTAAACATTAACCTACTTTTTTAAAAACCTACCCATACCTCTTCGTCCCATTTCCTTGTCTCATTACCCCTCTATCCCCCAATAGCTTTTTATCTTACCCTAATGCCTCCCCCTTTAGTTAATAAACCTTACCTCTTTTTCCCTGATGCTTCTATTCCCCTTTTATCCCTTACCTTTTACTTCAGTGTAGCTACAACTAAAAGTGATCTGTTATCTGTGGCCCCTCTATAAACATTAAATCCTGAAGTCTACCAACATTTTTTATCTACCAAACATAATCCAAAAAACTACTGTAATTTCGCCCTACATATATTTGTATACTTTTTACCCCTTTTTTTTCTTAAAAAAGTATTACCTATAACTAAACCCCTTTCTATACAAAGTTAAATCAAAGGGCTCCCATTATCGTTTCACCTCCCCCAAAATTACCACCAACCCTTAAAAATTTCTCCTACTTTAGCTTCAGATCCCCCACCACAAGACCTCTCACTTGGTTCAAAGGCTCCTATACATTTTACTTAACATCTCCCCAAAATCTTTTCTCTCCCTCTACATTCCTCTTTCTCCAGGGGCATACACGCTTTTTGTGACCCACTTTTTGCACCCCCCTTTACTTTAATCCACAAAATTCTTGAATTTTCACTTCATATTTTTTTCTCCTTCCATAACTGATCATTCAAAAATTTTGACCCCCCCTTCCTTTGCTCTAACTCTTCAATACTCCAGATTTAAACCCATTTATTTCCCCCCCCCGAAACTCCCCCAACCCCCCCCGCTTTGTTTCGTTTTGGGCCAGGAATCCAATTTTTTCATTCATAACTCACAATCATTGTTTCTTTTCATCCGCACTACATCCCCACATTCAAGCACCCCCGTTTTATAAAATTTTTCTTTTTCCTTTTTTAGTAAATGTCTAAAAGGGGGGAAAAGGGGTTACTAGCCCCTTGCTCCCGGCCTTTAGTGCCCATACGAACCATGGTTCGGAGGAAAATTCTTTTCCCACTTCCCCATGGACAAAAGAAGAAAAAAGGAAGAACAAGAGCTATTTGAAAAAGGGGGGAAAAAAAACCCAGATGTATGTTATATATCATGTGCGTTCGTGGAAGTGGACCAAAGTGTAAGTAGGGTAGCAAGATTCCTGTTATTAGCTGTTTTTTGAGACAGAAAAAAAACACCAGCAATCCTCCATCCTGCAAAACAGTTAAGGTTTTTGTTTCCCAGTTACTGGGGCGGTAATTCCGGGGGGCTGCTTATTATAATGGTATTCGTGGGGGGGTAACGGGGGACTCCGGGTTGCTTCCCCCCGTTTTCCCCCCCGTATGGGGGAGTTTCAATAGCTTAAGGTTCTTTCACAGTTTTCATCCCTTTTGGGGTATGTGCTGTTGCATTCTTCTGATCTCTTCCTGTAAAAATTTTAATGAGAGGGGTTTTCCCGTTTTCATCTGCAATATTGCACCCGAATTATTTGCACAGGTGGGATACAGTTTGCTCTCTATTTCCCCTTTCAGTCATTCTGTATTCGGGTGTTGCCTCCTTGTTTTCTCTGCCGCCGCCCATCTTATTGTTAGGTGATTTTAACGCTCATCAGCTTTGGAGAGGGTCCCACTGTGACTTTCGTGGTGATCAGTTGGAAACTCTTCTCACTTCCCATCCTCTTCATGTTTTAAATACGGGTGCTCCCACCTATTCTGACTTTCTCACTCAGTCTCTCTCTTGCATCGATCTTTCTATCTGTTCCTTGTCAAATGCCCTTGATTACATTTGGTCTATTCTCCCGGATTTGCACGACAGTGATCACTTTCTGATTAATTTTACTTCTACTATGTATTCCTGACCGCCTCGTATCCCCCGTTGGCAATTTGCATGAGCGAATTGGGACATGTACTCTCATCTTACTACTTTATGTGAGAACCCTTCCTCATGCTCTATTGATGAGCTGGTGCACCAGTTTTCAACCTTAGATTTGACTGCAGCTTCACATTCTATTCCTCAAACCTCAGGCAAGCATTCTCAGACATGCGTGCATTGGTGGTCTCCTGCGTGTACCCATGCAGTACGTTTGAAACGTGCTGTGTGGGGGCAGGTATCGATATAATCGGAAACCAGATCGTCTTATGGATTTTAAGCGGGCAATGGCAGTCACTCGCCGCGTCATACACGACGCTAAACTCACTTGTTGGCAAGACTACGTTTCTACCTTTCCCTTATTTTTGCGGTTTGGAAGAAGGTACGGAAGTTGTGCGGCAAGTACGCTCCGGACCCAGCTCCCGTTTTGTGGGTTGCTGATGTTAATGTTGTGGAACCTCTTGAGGCTGCCATGGAAATCGGGAACTAGCTTATCAGTGTCTCCCAAGAGCTTCACCTGTGTCCCTCATTTCTCGCGTCTAAGTCTGCTAGGGAGCAATCGCCCTTGGATTTCTCTTCTAATGGGATGGAGCCATATAACATACCTTTTACTCTCTTAGAGCTAGAGTCTTTTCTTTCCGCTTGCCGGTCATTGGCAACTGGACCCAATGATATTCATATCCAATGATATTCATATCCAATGATATTCATATCCGTATGTTACAGCAACTGCATTCTACAGCCCTTACAGTCCTTTTGTATCTTTTCAATCTTGTATGGATGCGAGGGGGTTCTCCCTCAACAATAGAAACCTGCCATTGTACTTCCGTTTCGCAAACCAGGCACTTCGTGGCTTGATGCCTCTCACTATCGTCCCATTGCTCTGACCAGTGTACTCTGAAAGGTGATGGAACGATTGGTGAATAGACGTCTGATATGGTATTTAGAGATTCACAATAGTCTTTCTCCTCGCCAATATGGCTTTCGCAAGGGTCACTCTACTTTGAACCCCTTGCTCCACTTAGATACGTTTGTGCGAAATGCCTTTGCTAATAAACACTCCATCCCAGCAGTCTTTTTTGATCTTGAGAAGGCATATGACACCACTTGGAGGTATAACATCTTAGCCCAGGTATACTCCTTAGGCCTCCGCGGTAATCTACCGACCTTCCTAACTGCTTTCTTATCTGAAAGACATTTTCGTGTCCATGTTGGTGCCTCGCTGAGGGGAGTCCCACAAAGTTGTGTCTTTAGCACTACCCTTTTTCTCTTGGCTATAAATGACCTACCTTTGGTCGTCACTTTAAGTGGATGAATTCGTTATAGCTTACACAGGCGCTGACTGTCGCCTGGTAGCATTGGGCCACTTCTCACGGATTTAAATTTTCTAGTGCGAAAACCATTTCATTACCTTCACTAGACGTCCTCTTGCCCCAGATATTTCATTGTATTTACACGGCTCATGTTTCTTGGCCTTCTATTCGATCGCCAGTTGACATGGCAGCTTTCCATGGTCGGCTGAATCTCCTTAAAATTCTTGCGTATCATTCATCGAGAACAGATTGCCAGACTTTCCTCCATTTGCATTCCTCCCTAGTCTTGTCCAAGCTGGATTATGACGACCAAGTCTACTCTGCGGCTTCTCCTAAACTCTTTCTAAGTTAGATTCCCTTCATCATCAGGGTCTACGTTTATGCCTTGGTGCCTTCTGTTCATCCCCTGTTGAAAGACTATGCTGAGGCAAATGTTCCTTCCTTAGCCGATCGTTACTTTATCGGCTCTCGTGACCTTCGTGTTCCTTCTACGTACAGGTTGGTCTCAGACGTTAGTAGAAGCCCGATATTTGCTCGACACCCTGCTTACTCCGACCGTTTTCTCTTCATCTTCACTCACTCCGGTCTTTCCAGTTGCCTTCCTCGTATGTTTATATAGCGTCTGCCTTTCCCCTTTACCCTTGGGAGGTTCCAACGGTTCGTGTCTGTTCTCCCGTATTACCGTGCGCCGAAGCTCTCCTACCTATGACTGCTTCTCACTCTCTTTTTCTTGATCACCATCGGTCGCATGCGCATGCCATCGCTGTTTATACAAATGATTCTAAATCATTTGACGGTGTCGGGTTCGCGGCAATGTTCCCCCTGACGATGTGGTCCGAGGTCATTTGTTAGACTCAACTAGTATTTTTACCGCCGAGTTGTATGCCATCCTTACAGAGCTTCTCCGTATTACATGTATGTCTCCTTCGGCGTTTGTGATCATTTCAGATTCCCTCAGTGCTTTACAGGCCATTAAACAATTTGATTCCCCTCATCCATTGGTCCTTCGTATTTAACTTTGGTTGTGCCGAGTAGTTAGCAAAAAGAAAGACGTTGTTTTCTGTTGGTTCCCTGGACACGTTGATGTGCGGGGCAATGAACAGGCGGATGCTTCTGCACGGTCAGCGGTACATGATCTTCTGGTTTCTTATAGAAGTATTCCGTTCAGGGATTATTTTACAGTCATCTCTGCACGCGGCTGTTGGCAACAACGGTGGTCAAACATGCACCATGACAAATTCCACTCTATTAAACCGCTTTCCGGTCTGTGGCCATCTTACCACCGTTGCCATACTTGGGAAACTGCACGCTCCCTTCTCCGAATCGGCCATACTCGCCTTACCCATGGGTATCTGATGGGACGATACCCTATTCCCTCCGTGAAGTTTTCCGGGTCCCAATATCAGTTCTTCATTTTCTTGTGGGAGCGAGTTCGCAGGATTTACCTCCACCGACGCTGCCGCCCTACCGCTCTTACCTTATCTTCCCTTCTTGCAGACGGTCCTGCCTTGGACCTACGATTACTTTTTGACTTTTTGTCAGCAACTGCTTTAATACACGAACTTCGACACATAACCCAACGTGTCTAAATAAGAAACAAATGGAAATAAGTCATCCAGTTTGACTTTACTGAGTTGTTTCGGGATAAAGTTCCATTGCAATACTTGTAAAACAACTATTCACTCTCAGAAGCATTGTACATATTGACACTATTACTACTGAGTGAAAAAGGCATGTGAATGTCGTAAATAAAGCTGATATTTCTATTATTTTACACACACACACACACACACACACACACACACACACACACACACACACACACACACACACACACACACACACACACACAAAAGAACAGACCTGATAAATCATCTCAAAAATTTGGCGAAAATATAAAGATTTTTGAGGAGTTTATTCGAGGACTTGAAAGGAATGAGTTACGAGGAAAGACTAAAAGAACTAAAGCTAATGGGACTGGAGGACAGCAGGACCGGGGATACTGATAATGAGACTGGAGGACAGCAGGACTAGGGGATACCTGATAATGAGACTGGAAGACAGCAGGACCAGGGACACCTGTTAATGAGATTGGAGGACAGCGGGAAAAAAGGGATACCTGTTAATGAACGGGAAAGGACGAAGGACCGGGGAATCCCCAAAAATTTAAGACTGGGGGACACCCAGGAAAAAAGGGTTTACCTTAAAATAATAAGACTGGAGGACAGAAAAACCCGGGGGTTTCCCGGATAATGGGATGGAGGCAGCGGAGGGGGTTTTAACCGATAATGGGGGACTGGAGGGCAGAGGAAAAGGGATCCCTTAAAATTGAGCGGGAAAGGGCAGCGGGGACCAGGGAAAACCTGATAAGAGACGGGAAAGACAGCAGGCCCAAGGGAAAATGAAATAATGAGGGAAAGGGCGGGCCCGGGAAATACCTGATAATGAGACTGGGGGGAACAAGGCCCGGGGAACCAATAATGAGATGGGGGGGCACCCGGGACCGGGGGGATCCCTGTAATGAGACTTAGGCAGCGGGAAACCAGGGAAACCTGATAATGGGGATAGGGCGAAGGACCGGGTTCCCTTGATTAAATGAAAAGGGAAGGGCAGCAGGCCGGGAAATCCCTTTGAAATAAACCCGGGGGGGCACGGGCCCAAAGGGAATAATAATAATGAAAATTGGGGGGCAGCGGGGCCCAGGGGTTACCTAAAAAATGAGACGGAAAAACGGGCCCAAAGGGGGGGGTACCTGAAAAGGGGACGGGGGGCAGCAGAACCGGGGGTTTCCTGAAATGAACTGGGGGGCAGCAGGACCAAAATACCTGAAAATTTGAGCTGGGGGGCCAGGACCGGGGGGTTTACCAATAATGGGACTGGAGGACAGCGGGCCCGGGGGGTTTTTCCTGATAATGAGACTGGGGACACGGGGGAAAAGGGGTACCTAAATAATGAGATTTAAAGGCCCAGCGGGACCGGGGGAACCTGAAAAAGGAGAGGAGGAAGCGGGAAAAGGGATACCTGAACTGGGGTTGGAGGAACCCAGGCCCGGGGGATCCTGTTAATGAAAACTGGGGGGCAAAGGACCGGGGGTTCCCTGAAGGGGAAATGGAGGGCGGGCAGGACCAGGGTTTCCCCCTGATAAAACTGGGGGCCCAGAAAAACCAGGGGTTTCCCTGAAAATTGAGCCCCTTGGGAAAGCCCGGGGAAACCAAAAGGCAAAAACAAAAGGGGATCCAAATTAATGGGGAATTGGAGGACACGGGGCCCGGGATACCTGTAATGGACGGAAAGGGAAGGGAAGGACCGGGGGAAAATTTGTAATAAGACGGGGAGGCAGGGGGCCAGGGAATACCTGAAATTAAGGAGGGAAGGCCCGGGGCCATAATCGGGGGGAGGGAAAAACCTATAATGAAAATGGGGGGGCAGCGGACCAGGGTTCCCGGTAATGAGACTGGGGGGCAGGGACCAGGGATCCCTGTTTAAGGGGAAAACTGGAGGTCAGCAGGCCAGGGATACCTGTTTAATTTTGGGGGGCACAGGGCCCAAGGGATACCTAAATGAGATGGGGGGCAGCAGGCCCCGGGGGAATTCCTGAAATGGGATGGAGGCTCAGGCCCGGGATCCCTTTGATAATGGGCTAGGGGGCCCAGCGGCCCCGGGGGTACCTGAAAATGGGGACTGGGGGGAAAGGGGACCAGGGGATACCTGATAATGAGAGGGAAAGGGCAGCAGGACCGGGGTTACCTGAAAAAGGAATGGGGGGCAGCGGGACCAGGGAAAAACCGGGAAATGGACGGAGGGGGGCAGGACCGGGGAAATACCTAAATAATGAGACTGGGGGGAGGGGGGACCTGGGATACCGGATAATGAAAAAAATGGAGGGAGCAGGCCCCAGGGTTACCGATGAACTGGAGGACAGCGGCCCCAGGGGAAACCTGATAATGGGACGGGAAAGGACAGAAACCGGGGGGAAACCCAAAATGAGACTGGGGGAACAGCAGGCCCAAAGGGGAACCTGTTAATGAAAGGGAAGAAAGCAGGCCCAGAGGATCCCGAAAATTTAAAACTGAAGGACGCGGGACCAGGGGTTTCCCTGATAATGAGACTGGGGGAAACAGCAGGACCAGGGGATACCTGATAATGAGACTGGAGGACAGCAGGCCCCGGGGTTCCCTGATAAGAGACTGGGGGAAAACCAGCAGGCCCAAAGGGATACCTGATAATGAGACGGAGGACACAACCAGGGATACCTGATAATGAAAAATGGAGGAGAGCAGGACCAGGATCCCTTTGTTTAATGAGAAGGGAACAGCTTTGCCCCAGGGAAACCTGATAAGGGAAAAAATGGGGACAGAAAGGACCGGGGATCCCTGATAAGAGACGGGAGGTTTGAAAAAAAAGGACCAGGGAAAACCGAAAATGAGATGGGGGGAAAAAGCAATACCAGGGATCCCCTGAAAACAGGGGAAGACAGCTTACCAGGGTCCCTGATAATGGGGCCCTGGAGGACAGCAGGATCGGGTTTACCTGATAATGACACTAAAGGACAGCAGGACCGGGGATACCGGGTTTTAGTGAACGGGGAGGACAGCGGGGCCAGGGATACCTGAAAATGGACTAAAAGGAAACGGGCGGGAAACCAGGGTTTCCCTGTTAATGAGACGGGAGGACAGAAGGCCCGGGGGGTTTACCTGAAAAATAAAACGGGGGGAAGAGCAAAACCGGGGATACCTGTTAAGGGAACTGGAGGGGGCGGGAACCAGGGATAATTGATAATGGGGACTGGGGGACAGTAGGCCCAGGGAAACCGGGATAATGAGTTTGGGAGGACAGCGGGAAACCAGGGAAAAACCTGATAATGAAAAGGGGAGGACAAAAGGGGGACCGGGATCCCTGAAAATTTAAAGACTGGGGGGACAGCAGACCGGGGATACCTGATAATAAGACTGGAGGACAGAAAAACCGGGGGGTTACCGGGGAAAGGGAGACTGGAGGACAGCGGGAACCAGGGATACCTGATAAAAATGGGGGGAACAAATGGGAAAAGGGATCCCGGGTAATGAGACTGGAGGACAGCAGGACCAGGGATCCCTGATAATGAGACGGGAAAGGACAGTAGGCCAAAGGGATAATGATAATTGAGACTGGAGGACAGCAGGCCCAAAGGGATACCTGATAATGGGAGACTGGGGGAAATTCAGGACCAAGGGAACTGAAATGAGACTGGAGGACAGCGGGACCAGGGGATCCTGATAATGGGACTGGAGGACAGCAGGACCAGGGATACCTGAAATGAGGACTGGAGGACAGCGGGAAACCAAGGGAACCTGTAATGAGACGGAGGACAGCAGGACCAGGGATACCTGATAATGAGACTGGAGGACAGCAGGACCAGGGATACTAAAATAAGGACTGGAAAACAGCAGGACCAAGGGATACCTAATAATGAGACTGGAGGAACAGGGGGACCAAGGGATCCCTATAATGAGACTGGAGGACAGCAGGACCAAGGGAACCTAATAATGGGACTGGGGGACAGCAGGCCCAAAGGGGAAATACTATAAATGAGCTTGAGGACAGCAGGACCAGGGAAAACTGAAAAATGAGACTGGAGGACAGCAAAGGGAACAAAGGGGACACAATTGATAATGAGACTGGAGGACAAAAGGACCAGGGATACCTGATAAAAACTGGAGGACAGCAGGACCAGGGATACCTGATAATGAGACTGGAGGACAGCAAACCAGGGGATCCCTGATAATGAGATGGAGGACAGCGGGACAAGGGGATACCTGATAATGAGACTGGAGGACAGAGGACCAGGGGATACAGGGTAATGAGACTGGAGACAGCAGGAAACCAAAGGGATACCTGATAATGAGACTGAAGGACAGAAAGACCAAAGGGATAATGATAATGGGGATGGAGGACAGCAGGACCAAGGGAAAACCTGATAATGAGACTGGGGTTTCAGCCCAAAGGGGAAACCTGATAATTTGGAGACTGGAGGACAGCGGGACCAGGGGATACTGATAATGAAATGGAGGACAGCAGGACCAGGGATACCTGTTAATGAGACTGGAGGAGAGGACCAGGGATCCCTGTAATGAGACTGGAGGACAGCAGGCCCAGGGATCCCTTTATAATGAGACGGGAAAGACAGCAGGCCCAAAGGGAAAATGATAATGAGACTGGAAGGACGCAGGACCAAGGGATACCTGATAATGAGACTGGAGATACAGGACCAAGGGATCCTATAATGAAAATGGAAGGACAGCAGGACCAGGGATCTGAAATGAGACTGGAGACAGCAGGCCCAAAGGGGATACCTGATAATGAGACTGGGAAAAAGCAGGACCAGGGGAACCTGATAATGAGACTGGAGGACAGCAGGACAAGGGATCCTGATAATGGGATTGGAGGAGAGCAGGACCAGGGATACCGGGATAATGGGGAACTGGAGGAAAGGGCCGGGGATATATGGGATACACGGAGGGATAGATAAAAATAGCAGCAAACCAGGGATACCTGATAATAGACTGGAGGACAGCAGGACAAAGGGATACCTGATAATGAGATTGGAGGACAGCAGGACCAGGGATACCTGATAATGAGACTGGAGGACAGAAGGACCAGGGATACCTGATAATAAGACTGGAGGACAGCAGGACCAGGGATACCTGATAATAAGATTGGAGGACAGCAAAATCAGAGGATACCTGATAATGAGACTGGAGGACAGCAGGACCAGGGATACCTGATAATGAGACTGGAGGACAGCAGGACCAGGGATACCTGATAATGAGACTGGAAGACAGCAGGACCAGGGGATCCCCTGATAATGAGACTGGGGACACGGAACCAAAGGGGAGATACCTGAAATGAGACTGGAGGACAGCAGGACCAGGGGATCCTGAAATGGGACGGGAGGAGAGGACCAGGGATACCTGAAAATGAACTGGAGGACAGCAGGCCCAAAGGGAACCTTGAAAAAGAGCCCGGAGGACAGCAGGACCAGGGATACCTGATAATGAGACTGGAGGACAGCAGGACCAGGGATACCTGATAATAAGACGGGGAGGACAGCAGGCCCAAAGGGATAACTAATAATGAGAGGGAGGACAGGGCCCAAAGGGATCCCTGATAATAAAGACTGGAGGACAGCAGGACCAGGGATACCTATAATGGGACTGGAGGACAGCAGGCCCAAAGGGATACCTGATAATGGGGCTGAGGACAGCAGGACCGGGGAAAACTGGATAATGAGACTGGAGGACAGCAGACAAGGGAAACCCCTGATAATGAGACTGGAGGACAGCGGGACCAGGGACACCTGATAATGAGACTGGAGGACAGCAGGACCAAGGGATACCTGATAATGAAACTGGAGGACAGCAGGACCAGGGGATAAATGATAATGAGACTGGAGGACAGCAGGACAAAGGGATACCTGATAATGAGACTGGAGGACAGCAGGACCAGGGGATACATGATAATGAGACTGGAGAACAGCAGGACCAGGGGATACCTGATAATGAGACTGGAGGACAGCAAGACCAAGGGATAACTGATAATGAGGATGGATGACAGCAGGACCAAGGGATACCTGATAATGAGAGTGGTGGACAGCAGGACCAGGGGATACCTGATAATGAGACTGGAGGACAGCAGGACCAGGGGATACCTGATAATGAAACTGGAGGACAGCAGGACCAGGGGATACCTGTTAATGAGACTGAAAGAGAGCAGGACCAGGGGATACCTGATAATGAGACTGGAGGACAGCAGGACTAGAGGATACCTTATAATGAGACTGGAGGACAGCAGGACCAGGGGATACCTGATAATGAGACTGGAAGACTGCAGGACCAGGGGATACCTGATAATGAGACTGGACGATAGCAGGACCAGGGGATTCCTGATAATGAGACTGGAGGACAGCAGGACCAGGGATACCTGACAATGAGACTGGAGGACAGCAGGACCAGGGGATACCTGATAATGAGACTGGTGGAAAGCAGGACCAGGGGATACCTGATAATGAGACTGGAGGACAGCAGGACAAGGGGATGCCTGATAATGGGACTGGAGGACAGCAGGACCAGGGGATACCTGATAATGAGACTGGAGGAGAGCAGGATCAGGGATACCCGATAATTAGACAGGAATACAGCAGGACCAGGGATACCTGATAATGAGACTGGAGGACAGCAGGACCAGGGGATACCTGATAATGAGGGTGGAGGACAGCAGGACCAGGGGATACCTGATAATGAGACTGGAGGACAGCAGGACCAGGGGATACCTGATAATGAGACTGGAGGACAGCAGGTCCAGGGGATACCTGATAATGAGACTGGAGGACAGCAGGACCAGGGATACCTGATAATGAGACTGGAGGACAGCAGGACCAGGGATACCTGATAATGAGACTGGAGGACAGCAGGACCAGGGGATACCTGATAATAAGACTGGAAGACAGCAGGACAAGGGGATACCTGATAATGAGACTGTAGGACAGGACCAGGGGATACCTGATAATGAGACTGGAGGACAGCAGGACCAGGGGATACCTGATAATGAGACTGGAGGACAGCAGGACCAGGGATACCTGATAAAGAGACTGGAGGACAGCAGGACCAGGGGATACCTGAGAATGAGACTGTAGGACAGGACCAGGGGATACCTGATAATGAGACTGGAGGACAGCAGGACCTAGGGGATTCCTGATAATGAGACTGGAGGACAGAAAGGACCAGGGTACCTGATAAAGAGATGGAGGACAGCGGGACAGGGGATACCTGATAATGAGACTGGAGGACAGCAGGACCACGGGATACCTGATAATGAGACTGGAGGACAGCAGGACCAGGGGATACCTGATAATGAGATTGGAGGACAGCAGGACCAGGGGATACCTGATAATGAGACTGGAGGACAGCAGGACCAGGGGATACCTGATAATGAGACTGGGGGACAGCAGGACCAGGGGATACCTGATAATGAGACTGGAGGACAGCAGACCCAGGGGATACCTGATAATGAGACTGGAGGACAGCATGACCAGGGGATACCTGATAATGAGACTGGAGCACAGCAGGACCAGGGACACCTGATAATGAGACTGGAGGACAGCAGGACCAAGGGATACCTGATAATGAGACTGGAGGACAGCAGGACCAGGGGATACATGATAATGAGACTGGAGGACAGCAGGACAAAGGGATACCTGATAATGAGACTGGAGGACAGCAGGACCAGGGGATACATGAAAATGAGACTGGAGAACAGCAGGACCAGGGGATACCTGATAATGAGACTGGAGGACAGCAAGACCAAGGGATAACTGATAATGAGGATGGATGACAGCAGGACCAAGGGATACCTGATAATGAGACTGGTGGACAGCAGGACCAGGGGATACCTGATAATGAGACTGGAGGACAGCAGGACCAGAGGATACCTGATAATGAAACTGGAGGACAGCAGGACCAGGGGATACCTGTTAATGAGACTGAAAGAGAGCAGGACCAGGGGATACCTGATAATGAGACTGGAGGACAGCAGGACTAGAGGATACCTTATAATGAGACTGGAGGACAGCAGGACCAGGGGATACCTGATAATGAGACTGGAAGACTGCAGGACCAGGGGATACCTGATAATGAGACTGGACGATAGCAGGACCAGGGGATTCCTGATAATGAGACTGGAGGACAGCAGGACCAGGGATACCTGACAATGAGACTGGAGGACAGCAGGACCAGGGGATACCTGATAATGAGACTGGTGGAAAGCAGGAAAGGGGATACCTGAAAAGAGACTGGAGGACAGCAGGACAAGGGGATGCCTGATAATGGGAATGGAGGACAGCAGGACCAGGGGATACCTGATAATGAGACTGGAGGAGAGCAGGATCAGGGATACGCGATAATTAGACAGGAATACAGCAGGACCAGGGATACCTGATAATGAGACTGGAGGACAGCAGGACCAGGGGATACCTGATAATGAGAGTGGAGGACAGCAGGACCAGGGGATACCTGATAATGAGACTGGAGGACAGCAGGACCAGGGGATACCTGATAATGAGACTGGAGGACAGCAGGTCCAGGGGATACCTGATAATGAGACTGGAGGACAGCAGGACCAGGGGATACCTGATAATGAGACTGGAGGACAGCAGGACCAGGGATACCTGATAATGAGACTGGAGGACAGCAGGACCAGGGGATACCTGATAATAAGACTGGAAGACAGCAGGACAAGGGGATACCTGATAATGAGACTGTAGGACAGGACCAGGGGATACCTGATAATGAGAATGGAGGACAGCAGGACCAGGGATACCTGATAATGAGACTGGAGGACAGCAGGACCAGGGATACCTGATAAAGAGACTGGAGGACAGCAGGACCAGGGGATACCTGAGAATGAGACTGTAGGACAGGACCAGGGGATACCTGATAATGAGACTGGAGGACAGCAGGACCAGGGGATTCCTGATAATGAGACTGGAGGACAGCAGGACCAGGGATACCTGATAATGAGACTGGAGGACAGCAGGACCAGGGGATTCCTGATAATGAGACTGGAGGACAGCAGGACCAGGGATACCTGATAATGAGACTGGAGGACAGCAGGACCAGGGGATACCTGATAATGAGACTGGAGGACAGCATGACCAGGGATACCTGATAATGAGACTGGAGGACAGCAGGACCAGGGATACCTGATAATGAGACTGGTGGACAGCAGGACCAAGGGTACCTGTTAATGAGACTGGGGGACGCAGGACCAGGGGATACATGATAATGAGACTGGAGGACAGCAGGACCAGGGATACCTTATAATGAGACTGGAGGACAGCAGGACCAGGGGATACCTGATAATGGGACTGGTGGACAGCAGGACCAGGGGATACCTGATAATGAGACTGGAGGACAGAAGGACAAGGGGATGCCTGATAATGAGATTGGAGGACAGCAGGACCAGGGGATACCTGATAATGAGACTGGAGGAGAGCAGGATCAGGGATACCCGATAATTAGACAGGAAGACAGCAGGACCATGGATACCTGATAATGAGACTGGAGGACAGCAGGACCAGGGGATTCCTGATAATGAGAGTGGAGGTCAGCAGGACCAGGGGATACCTGATAATGAGACTGGAGGACAGCAGGACCAGGGGATACCTGATAATGAGACTGGAGGACAGCAGGCCCAGGGGATACCTGATAATGAAAACTGGAGGACAGCAGGACCAGGGATACCTGATAATGAGACTGGAGGACAGCAGGACCAGGGATACCTGATAATGAGACTGGAGGACAGCAGGACCAGGGGATACCTGATAATAAGACTGGAAGACAGCAGGACCAGGGGATACCTGATAATGAGACTGGAGGACAGCAGGACCAGGGATACCTGATAATGAGACTGTAGGACAGCAGGACCAGGGGATACCTGAGAATGAGACTGTAGGACAGGACCAGGGGATACCTGATAATGAGAATGGAGGACAGCAGGACCAGGGGATACCTGATAATGAGACTGGAGGACAGCAGGACCAGGGATACCTGATAAAGAGACTGGAGGACAGCAGGACCAGGGGATACCTGAGAATGAGACTGTAGGACAGGACCAGGGGATACCTGATAATGAGACTGGAGGACAGCAGGACCAGGGGATTCCTGATAATGAGACTGGAGGACAGCAGGACCAGGGATACCTGATAAAGAGACTGGAGGACAGCAGGACCAGGGGATACCTGATAATGAGACTGGAGGACAGCAGGACCAGGGGATACCTGATAATGAGACTGGAGGACAGCAGGACCAGGGGATACCTGATAATGAGACTGGAGGACAGCATGACCAGGGGATACCTGATAATGAGACTGGAGGACAGCAGGACCAGGGACACCTGATAATGAGACTGGTGGACAGCAGGACCAAGGGATACCTGATAATGAGACTGGAGGACAGCAGGACCAGGGGATACATGATAATGAGACTGGAGGACAGCAGGACCAGGGATACCTTATAATGAGACTGGAGGACAGCAGGACCAGGGGATACCTGATAATGGGACTGGTGGACAGCAGGACCAGGGGATACCTGATAATGAGACTGGAGGACAGAAGGACAAGGGGATGCCTGATAATGAGATTGGAGGACAGCAGGACCAGGGGATACCTGATAATGAGACTGGAGGAGAGCAGGATCAGGGATACCCGATAATTAGACAGGAAGACAGCAGGACCATGGATACCTGATAATGAGACTGGAGGACAGCAGGACCAGGGGATTCCTGATAATGAGACTGGAGGACAGCAGGACCAGGGATACCTGATAATGAGACTGGAGGACAGCAGGACCAGGGATACCTGATAATGAGACTGGAGGACAGCAGGACCAGGGGATACCTGATAATGAGACTGGAGGACAGCAGGACCAGGGATACCTGATAATGAGACTGGAGGACAGCAGGACCAGGGATACCTGATAATGAGACTGGAGGACAGCAGGACCAGGGGATACCTGATAATAAGACTGGAAGACAGCAGGACCAGGGGATACCTGATAATGAGACTGGAGGACAGCAGGACCAGGGATACCTGATAATGAGACTGTAGGACAGCAGGACCAGGGGATACCTGATAATGAGACTGGAGGACAGCAGGCCCGGGGGATCCCTGATAATGAACTGGAGAACAGCAGAACCAGGGGATACCTGATAATGAGACTGGAGGACAGCAGGACCAAGGGATACCTGATAATGAGACTGGAGGACAGCAGGACCAAGGGATACCTGATAATGAGACTGGAGGACAGCAGGACCAAGGGATACCTGATAATGAGACTGGAGGACAGCAGGACCAGGGGATACATGATAATGAGACTTGAGGACAGCAGGACCAGGGACACCTGATAATGAGACTGTAGGACAGCAGGACCAGGGGATACCTGATAATGAGACTGGAGGACAGCAGGACCAGGGATACCTGATAATGAGACTGGAGGACAACAGAACCAAGGGATACCTGATAATGAGACTGGAGGATAGCAGGACCAGGGGATACATGATAATGAGAAACAAAATACTCAGTGAACTCGATGCAAAGGAAAAAACAAAGTGTTGAAGAGTAGGAGAACATATACACGAGGACACAGTTGGAAGTTGAAGATATTGTAGGGATTTCAGGAAGTACTCTTGCCGTGTGAGAGTTGACAAGAAGGTAAACAACATCGGATATTAAGTGGAAGAGACCGCAACTATTCTTAAGTTTAAGAAAAGAACAAAATGATCTGTAAAACATATGTGCAACATCTAGGAAGTTTGATTGCTTGCGCAGTCAGATGACACACTGAGGTCCGTGGTTCGATCACTGGTTCGGGTGGAGAGATTACTACGTGTTTCCTTAAGACACTTGCTGTCCCTGCTCACCTAGCAATAAAACAGGTACCTGTTTTATTGCTAAGTGAGCAGGGACATCATTGTTATGCTCTGCATAGCAATGGGCTTTTATATAGTAGTATGTCACTGATGTCAGTTTTTGTCTGTATGCGTTGTACACATACCTGTACTAATAAAGATTATTATTATTATTCCTGTCGATTATTTCGCCTGCGCAACAGGCTTCTTCTGTCGAATGCAGGCGATTATTAGACGCGAGAAAGTAAAAGGAATGGAGAGAATGGCACAGAACTTAGTAAGAGGTAATAAAGAGGCAAGACCAGAAGGCGAGACTGGAATCTTGAAGCCAGAAACAGTAGAGTACTAACCCATCTTTGCGTGTTGTTGCTTCCAGTCGTGTCTGATGGTGACACCGTCGATGCTGGGACCAATGGCTGAGAGGAACTGAGGCGTCTCCAGCTCCACCTGAGGATAACATTACCTTTTAAGAGTCCTGAGAGAGAAAAAAAAAAGGAGAGAGAGAGAGAGAGAGAGAGAGAGAGAGAGAGAAAGTGTGTGTGTGTGTGTGTGTGTGTGTGTGTGTGTGTCTACTCACTAGTTGTGGTTGCAAGGGTCGAGTCATAGCTCCTGGCCCCGTGTGTGCCGTGTGTGTGTGTGTGTGTGTGTGTGTGTGTACTCACCTAATTGCACTCACCTAGTTATGATTGCACGGGTCAAGTCACAGCTCCTCGTCCCCGCCTCTTCACTGGCCGCTACTAGGTCATTCTTCCTGCTCCATGAGCTTTATCATACCTCTTCTTAAAGCTATATATGATCCTGCCTCCACTACATCACTTCCCAGACTATTACACTTCCTGACAACTCTGTAACTGAAGAAATGCTTCCTAACATCCTTGTGATTCAACTGAGCCTTCAGCTTCCAACTGTGACCCCCCTTGTTGCTATGTCCCATCTCCTGAAACATCCTGTCTCTGTCCACCTTGTCGATTCCTCTCAGTACTGTATACGTCGTTATCATATTACCCCTATCTCTCCTGTCCTCCAGTGTCGTCAGATCGATTTCCATTAACCTCTCATCGTAGGACATACCCCTGAGCTCCGGGACTAGTATTGTTGCAAACCTTTACATTTTCTCTAATTTCCTTACGTGCTTGGCTAGGTGTGGGTTCCAAACTGGTTCTGCATGCTCCAATATAGGCCTAACGTACACAGTGTACAGGGTTCTGAACGATTCCTTATTGCGATATCGGAATGCTAATCTTAGTTTGCCAGGCACCCGTATGCTGCAGCAGTTATTTGGTTGATGTGCGCCTCAGGAGGTGTGCCTGGTGTTATACTCACCCCAAGATCCTTTTCCTTGAGTGAAGTTTGTAGTCTCTGGACCCTAGATTTGCCCTTTCCCAATATTCACGACTTTGCACTTGGTGGGTTTGAACTCCAGGAGCCAGTTTCTGGACCAGGCCTGCAGCCTGTCCAGATACCTTTGTAGTTCTGCCTGGCCCTCGTCTGATTGGATTCTTCTCATCAACTTCACATCATCTGCAAACAAGGACACTTCTGAGTCTATTCCTTCCGTCATGTCGTTCACATATACCAGAAATAGCACCGGTCCTTGGACTGACCCCTGTGGAACCCGTCTCGTTACAGGCGCCCTCTCTGACACCTCGTCACGTTCACTGACTCGCTGCTGTTTTCCCAACAGGTGTTCCCTGATCCATTGCAGTGCCTTCCTTATTATTCCTGCCAGATCCTCTAGCTTTTGCATTAATTTCTTGTGTGGAACTGTGCTAAACACCTTGCGATCCAAGAAAACGCAATCTACCCACTCATCTTTCTCTTGTCTTACTGCTGTCACTCTGTCATAGAACTCCAGGAGGTTTGTAACACAGGGTTTCCCATCCCTGAAACCGTTCTGGTTGTACATGATATGCTCATTCCATTTCAGGTGCTCCACCACTCTTCTGATAATCTTCTCCATGACTTTGCATACAAGTCAATGACACTGGTCTGTAGTTTAATGCTTCGTGTCTGTCTCTTTTTTTTTTATTAAATTGGGACTACATTTGCTGTCTCCCATACCTCAGGTAATCGCCCTATTTCGATAGATGTGTTGAAGATTGTTGTTAGTGGTACGCATAGCGCCTCTGCTCCTTCTCTCAGGACCCATGGAGAGATGTTGTTCGGCTCAATCGCCTTTGAGGTATGTAGCTTGTTTAGTAGCCTCTTCCCGTCTTCCTTGGTTGTATGATTTGCGTTAAATAAAAGGACACAAGTGCAACTAATGTGACATTTTACTGTGGCAACGTTTCGCTCTCCAGGAGTTTTGTCATGTATTGTGTTCAACACTTGATGGTGTACCCCGTCTCTCCGTCTTTCTGGAGGCCCTTCTGTCTCCTCTGTGAACACTTCTTTGAATCTCATGTTGAGCTCCTCACTTCCTTCCTCATCCTCATTAAGTGGTCCTTGACTGTTTTCCTAATGATATGGAACAGCTTCGGGTCAGATTTGGCTTTCGCTGCTATATCATTTTCTTATTGTCGTTGGGCCTCCCTTCTAACCTGTGTATATTCATTTTTGGGTTCACTGCTTCCCTTATTTCT
>NC_069451.1:33269385-33311418 GCF_026875155.1 Cherax quadricarinatus | reverse complement strand
AACATAGACTGTTTTGCGGTATAGTTTGCAAAATTAGGAGAAGATACGGGAGAGAGTGGGGGGAGCACCTGGAAGGGAAAAACAGGGTAAAAATGCCAACCACACGGATTCAGGGAAGGCAAATCCGTCTCAAAAACCCTTTTGGGAGTTTTATGATAAAATAACAGAAGAAAGAAAAGAAGAGAGGGGGGGGTTTTGTGATCTTCTTGGACTGCAAGAACCCCCTTTGACACAGTTCCTCACAAGAGATTAGCCCCAGAAGCTAAAAAATCGGGGCGCATAAACGGGAAAGGGCACTGCAAGGGAAATAAGTCCCTGACAGGGAGCAAAAAACGAGTCATGGTAGTAATGATGTATCACAGTGGGCACTTGACGAGCGGGTCCCACGGGTCGGTCTAGGACCAGTGTATTTTTGGTATTGTGAACGACATGAGGGAAAGGGTTGATCAAAAGTGTCCCTGTTTGCAGATGATGTGAAGTTAATGAGGAGAATTAAATTGATGGGCCAGGCAGGACTTCAAAGAGCCCGGACAACGGGGCACCTGGTCCAGAAAGGGCTTCTCGAATTTAATCCTGCCAAATGCAAAGTCTGAAGAGGGGGAAGGGGCAAGAAGACCACAGACCGAGTTGGCTGGTGGCCAAAGACTGCAAACCTCATCAAGGAGAAATCTTGGGGGAGTATACCCCAGTGTCCCGGAAGCACACATCAACAGATAATGCGCAGCATAGGGGGCCCCCAAAACCCTGAGAACGCATTCCACCTTGTAAGGAATATTCAGCATTACACCGTGATTAGGCCATATGGAGTTGCAGCACCTGTTTGGAACCCGCACTTGATAAGCACGTCAAAAAACTAGAAAAAAGTACAAAGGTTTTTGCAAAAAGGTTTTCCCCAGAGCTGGGGGAATGTCCTATAAAGAAAGTTTAAAGGGGAAAATCGGCCTGACGACACTGGGGGACGGAGGGCGGGGGAGAAAGATAACGACATTAAAATACTGGTGGAAAAACCAAGGGGGACAAGGACAGGATGTTCCGGGAGGGGACACAGAAAAAAGAGGCCACAATTGGAAATTGAAGACACAAAAGATCAGAGAGATAGTAGGATTTTTTCTTCAGTCATAGAGTTGTAAGGGAGGGAATAGCCCCGAAAATGACGTAGTGGAGGCAGGAAAAATACACAGTTTTTTGACGAGGTTTGAAAAAGTCTGGAGCGGGGGGAGAGAGGGCCCATACAAACCCGGTTAAGGGCGGGGCCGGAGCTGGACTCGACCCCCGCAACCCCAAATAGGGAGTCAAATAGGGGAGTACACACTCTCACACACACACACACACACACAGACACACCACACACACCAAAACCCCACCACACACAAACTCCACACACACACACCACACACCACACACACACACCAACAACACACACACACACACACATCACACACACACACACACACACCCACACACACACACACCACACACACACACACTCACACACACACCAAAAACCACAACACACCCACCACCCAACCCACACACACAAAAACCAAACACAACACACACAAACACCACACCACACACCCACACACAAAACACACCAGTAGTGCGATATCGAGGAATCAATATGAAAGACCCCCTTGGGGGCCCGTGACCATGTGGTTTTAATTTTTAAAACACGTAAGCTACAATGGGGAGGGGGAAGCAGGAAGGCCCGGCGAAATGAAGCCCAAAAATACAAGAAAGGGGACACACAGGGAAAGAGGGAAACCCCCAAGGGGTTCAGTGGGCAGAGAAATGGCAGGGAAGCCATTAAAGGTATGGAATTGTAGCAACAAAATGCAAAGGGGGCGGGGAGGGTTTGTACCCCAAGGGTAAAAAGGGTAATGAAAAAACCCGGATACCCCTGGTTACCCAAAAGGTGCAGGAGGCAAAAACCAAGGTGCTGGGGAAAGGAAGAAATATAGAAAGGGAAAGGGCCCAGGAGAAATAAAGGGGAACATCGTGAGCCCCGAAACGGAAAATGCAAGATAAGAGGGGGCCCAAAGACAAATAAAATGACTAGCAGCGAAAGCCAAAATCTACCCGAAACTGTTGTACGCCACACAGGGGGGAAAAAAAATCAAGGACCCCGGTAATCAGGTAAGGGAAGGAAAGGGGGAGAGACAACAGGAAATGACCCTGAATAGGGAAGAACTCAACAAGAATTCAAGAAGGGGTTTACAGAGGGGAAAAGAAAGGGACTCCAGAAAGACGGAGAGGTGGGGCACACCACCAAGTGTGGGACACAGTGCACACAACCGAGGAAGAAGTGAAGAGGCTTCTGAGTGAGCTAGATACCTCAAAGGCAATGGGGCCAGATAACATCTCCCCATAGGTATTGAGAGAGGGAGCAGGGGCCCGTATGTGTACCCTTAACAACAATATTCAATTCATCTATCGAAACAGGGAGATTGCCTGAGGCATGGAAGACAGCAAATGTAGTCCCATCTTTAAAAAAGGAGACAGACATGAAGCATTAAACTACAGACCAGTGTCACTGACATGTATAGTATGCAAAATCATGGAGAAGATTATCAGGAGAAGAGTGGTGGAACACCTAGAAAGGAATGATCTCACAACAGCAGCCAGGGATGGTTTCAGGGACGGGAAATCCTGTGTCACAAACCTACTGGAGTTCTATGGGCATGGTGACAGCAGTAAGACAAGAGGGGAGGGGGGGTGTGTGGATTGCATTTTCTTGGACTGCAAGAAGGCGTTTGACACAGTTCCACACAAGAGATTGGTGCAAAAATGGAGGACCAAGCAGGGATAACAGGGAAGGCACTACAATTGGGTTTAGGGAATACTTGTCAGGAAGACAGCAGCGAGTCATGGTTTCGTGGGGAGGGGGTCAGAGTGGGCACCTGTGACCAGCGGGGGTCCCGCAGGGGTCAGTCCTAGGACCAGTGCTGTTTCTGGTATTTTTGAACGACAGACGGAAGGAATAGACTCTGAGGTGTCCCCGTTTGCAGGATGACGTAAAGTTGATGAAAAGAATACACTCGATCGAAGACCAGGCAAAAACAAAAAGGGGATCGACAGGCTGCAGACCTGGTCCAGCAATTGGCTCCGGGGATTCAACCCCACCAAGTGAAAAGTCATAAGTTTGGGGGAAGGAAAAAAGGGGCGCAGCGGGACATCTAGGGGGTCAGAGATACAAACCTCACCAAGGAAAAAGATCTTGGGGTGGTAAAACCCCAGGCAATCTCCTGAAGGCACATAAACCCAAAAAAACTGCGCAGCATAGGGGCCCCTAGCAACCTCGAACAGCATTCCACTCTTAATAAGGAATCTTTCAGGCCCTTACACCGTATATTTTGGGCCCATTTTGGGAGTATGGGGCACCAGTTTTTGGAAACCCCACACTACCCGCACTAAAGAAACTAGAGAAAATGAAAAGGGTTTGCAACAAGACTAGTCCCAGAGCAAGGGTATGTCACGAGGAGAGGTTAAAGGGAAAAAAACCGACGCCCCTGGAGGACGGAGAGATAGGGGGGACATGATAACGCATACAAAATACTGAGAGGAATTACAGGTGGACAAGAAGGATGTTCCAGAAAATTGGACCAGAACAAGGGGACACAGTTGGAAGCTAAAGACACAGATGAACACGGGGATTTGGAAGTATTTCTTCCCCACAGAGTAGTCAGTAAGGGAATATTTTGGGGAAAGCGATGTAGTGGGGGCAGGTCCTACATGCTTTAGCGAGGTATGATAAAGCTCACGGTCAGGGAGAGTGACCTAGTAGCGATCAGTGAACGGGGGGGGGCCGGAGCTGGGACTCGACCCCCGAAACCCTAAACTAGGTGGTACCACACCCCCACACACAAAAACAAACAACACACACCAACCTATCCTCTTCATTATTATCAAATTTAAAGAAAATAAAACAAAATGCGGTAAAATGTAACCTTTATTAACAACGTTTCGCCCACTAAGTGATTAATGGACACTATGATTTACTCCGGGGGTTTTTTTTTCCGGTGTCAGTATGTTAACAAGTTTTTCCTTCCTATCTGTAGTATTTTTCATTATTATATACTAAATACTGTTACTACGTTTCGGGGGCTAAGCTTTGCTCCCCCGCAAGCAAGGGTCGGATTCGATCCCCGCGAGGATAAAAACAGGGGCGTGTTTCTTTACACCGGTCTTTTTTCTCCATCAGAAAAAGGGGCAGGTTTTTAGTGGACTGGTGTGGGCGAACCTGGGGAAAATGACCTAATTTAGGGAAATGCGCTGCTTTCTATATAGTAAGTCATTGGTGTCAGTAGGTCTGTATACCTTGACAGTCTTGTAGAAATAAAAATTATTATTATTTTTATTATTTTTTATTATTTTTATTTATTATTTATTTTTATTATCATTATTATTATTTTTAATTTTTTATTATTATTATTATTATTATTATTATTATTTTTATTATTATTATTTTATTATTATTATTAAATTCAAGAGAGACACGCACGTCCTTTTAATATACACCCGGGAGAGACGCCTCTTAGCGTTTCATTAGCCTTTGCAACAACGGTAGCCCCCACGTCAAAAACAGTAGCACCCCCAACAACACGCCCCCTACAACAGTAGGAAAAAAACCAAATAGCAATTCACGAATAAACACCCCATAACAAAAAATCCACCAAAAACGCAAACAAAACAAGAGAGACATAAACAAAAAAAGCAAAAAACAAATCAAGTACACCAAAACAGCAGTAAAAACAAACAACATCATTTTAAACACGCAGCAGCAGTACACGCAACACAAAACTAAACAAAAGTGCACAAAAATAACGTAGCACCAGCAAAACATAGCCCCACGCAACATAAACATATAACAGTGCACCAACAAAACAACAAAACACGCAACATCAGGGAAGATAAACTCTCCGGTTATGGGGGATTTCAACCACGGGGGAAACGATTGGGAAAAACCAGATTCCCCATTGGGGGGGCCTGAAAATGAAAGCCAAAATGAGGATGTGGTGTGGAAAAACCTAATGCATCAAATGTAAGGGGCACTACCAGAAGAGAGGGGAGTTTAACCCTCAAAATTGGACTTTTGTTCCCCTGGCAGTTCAGACATTGGGAATCACATTGAGGGCCCATTTGAGTAGTGATCACATGGTTCTTGTTTTGAATACTGTAGAGTTTCAAGTGGAGAGAGCAACAGGAATTTAATGGGGAAAAACCAAACTTAAAGGGGGGGCTACCAAGTATGAGGAACTTCCTGCAGGAGGTTCAGTGGGACAGAATTTGGATGGGAAAACGTAAAAAACAAAATGCAAGGAGGAGAGGAAAGGTTCTTTTCCCCAAGGGCTTAAAAAAATGGGAAAACCAAAGAGAGTCCCTGGTTTTTCCCAAGGTGTAGGGAGGCAAAAACTAATGCCCAAGAAAAAGGAAAAGGTCAGGGGCAAAAGGGTCCAGGAAAATAAGGGATAATGAAAACCCGAAAGAGTAGCAGAAATAGGAGGGGGCCCAGCGCAGTACAAACAAAATAGCATCGAAGTCAAATTGACAAGAAATAATGTATAGCCCATTAGGGGAAGACAACAGTCAAAGACCCGGTGATCAGGGTGAGGAAAGAAGGGAAGAAATCCCAGAAACGATAAGGGTATGTGAAGAGCTCAACATGAGATTTAAGGGTATTTTAAAAATGGGACAGGGGAAAGGGCCCCGGGGGGACAGAAAGAGGGGGACACCAACAAGGATATACCCGTAAGGTTGGTGACTCAAAAAATTTAGGGGGAAGTGAAGAAGCTGCAAAGGGGGGCCCTTGTACCTCAAAAAGGAATGGGACCAGACAACATTTTAGTGGGTCCTTCGAGTGGGAGCAGAAATGTCGTGTTGTTCCACTAACACAATCTTCATCAATTCCCAGGGAAAAACTGGGCATTTTCATGCGGTACGGAAAATGGCATATGTAGGTACCCATATATAAAAAAAGACAGAAAATATAGAGGGCTCTAAAACTATAGACAGTGTCACTGTCGTGTATAGTATGCAAAAAGTAATGGAGAAGATTATCGGAGGTGGTGGTGGTGCACCTGAACGGAACAAGAGTATAAACGCCAACCAGCACGGAATTTCATGCGGAGGCAAACCCTGTGTCACAAACCTACTGGAGTTTTATGATAAGTAACAGAGAACGAGAGTCGAGGAGAGGGGTTGATTGCATGTTCTTGGACTGCAAGAAAACCTTCGACACAGTTCTACAGATGATTAGTGCAGAAACTAGAGGATTAGGCACGTATAACAGGAAGGGCACTGCAATGGACAGAGAGTACCTGACAGGGAGGCAACAACGAGTTATGTACGCGATGAGGACATCTGAGTGGCACCTGTGATGAGCGGAGTCCCACCAGTGGTAGGTCCTAAGACCAGTGCTTTTTTGGTATATGTGAATTGGCATGATGGAAGGGTTAGACTCAGAAGTTTCCCTGGTTTGCAGATGATGTGAAATTAATGAGGAGAATTAAATTCAGATTGAGGATCAAGTAGGGACTTCAAAGAGACCTTATGCAGGCTGGTGACACTGGTCCAGATCTGGCTTCTCGAATTTATCCCCCTCCAAATGCAAAGTCTGAAGATTTGGGGAAGGGGCAAAGAAGACCCCAGACGGAGTATAGTCTAGGGTGGCCAAAGACTACAAACCTCACTCATGGAGAAAGGTTTGAGGTGAGTATAAACACGGCATTTTGGTATCGGAAGTACACATCAACCAGATAACTGCTGCAGCATATGGGCGCCTGGAAAACCTGAGAATAGCATTTCCAATACCTTAGTAAGGAAGCGCCCCCCCCCTTTCAGACACTGTACACCGTGTACGTCAGGCCCATACTGGAGTATGTAGCACCTGTTTGCAGGCCCGCACTTGATCAAGGACATCAAGATTTTAGAGGAAGTGGCGAGAAGGTTAGTTCCAGAGTAAGGGAATGTTCTACAAAGAAAGGTTAGGAAATCGCTGACGAACGGGAGGAAGGAGGTTAGGGAAGACATGGATATCGACTTTCAAATACTGCATGGAATAGATAAGGTGGACTGAGAAGGATGTTACAGAGAGGGGACACAGAAAACAAGGGGTCACAATTGGACGTGAAGACCAAGATGGAGTCAGAGGGACGTTAGGAAGTCTTTCTTCAGTCATTAGAATAGTTAGGAAGTGAATATAGTCTAGAAGTGAGGTAATGGGAGGAAACCCATACATAGCTGTAAAATTGAGGTACGTTAAAGCTCGTGGAGCAGGACAGAGAGGACCTTGTTGCACTCCGTGAAGAGGGCGGGCCAGGAGTGGAGTCCGCGACTCCTGCAACCACAATTAGGTGGAGTACACTCACACACACATACATGGGTTCTACAAAATGGTGACAGCTGTTATGTACAATGAGAGAGAGAGGGTGGGTGGATTGCATTTTCTTGGACTGCAAAAAAAGGCGTTTGACACAGTTCCACACAAGAGATATAGTGCAAAAACTGGGGAGAACAAGCAGGGATAACATGGAAGGCACTATAATGATCAGGGAATACTTTGTCCAGGAAGACAGCAGCGAGTCACGGTACCGTGGCGAGGGTGTCAGAGTGGGGGCCTGTGACCATCGGGGGGTCCCACAGGGGTCAGTCTAGGACCAGTGCTGTTTCTGGTATTTGTGTGAACGTGATGACGGAAGGAATAGACTCAAGTGTCCCTGTTTGCTGATGACGTGGAAGTTGATGAGAAGAATTCATTCGATCGATGGACCAGCAGAACTACAAAGGGATCTGGAACGGCTGCAGACCTGGTCAGTCAATGGGTCTGGAGTTTCAGCCCCACCAAGTGCAAGATTCATGATAGATGGGGAAGGGCAAAGAAGGCCGCAGACGGAGTACAGTCTAGGGGGTCAGAGTTCAAACCTCACTCAAGGAAAAATAAGATCTTGGAGTGAGTATAACACAGGCACATTCCTGAAGCGCAACATCACAACAAATAACTGCTGTAGCAATATGGCGCTAGAAAACCTTCAGAACAGCATTCCGACATTCTTATAAGGAATCGTTTCAGGGGACCCTGTACACCGTTTGTCGTTAGGTCATATTGGAGTTTGCGGCACCAGTTGGAACCCATACCTAAGCCAAGCACGTAAAGGAAACTAGAGAAAGTGGAAAGGTTTGCACAAGCCTAGTTCCCAGAGCTAAGAGGTAGTCCTCGGAGGAGAGTTTAAGGAAATCAACCTGACGACACTGGAGGAAGGAGAGATAGGGTGTGGGTGTCATGATAACGACATACAAAAAACTGAGAGGAATTACAAGGTGGGCAAAGACGGATGGTTCCAGAGATGGGTCACAGCAACAAGGGACACAGTTGGTCGTCTGAAGACACAGATGAATCACAGGGATGTTAGGAAGTATTTTTCTTCAGCCAAAGAGTAGTCAGGGAAGTTGGAATTGGTTTGGGAGCGATGTGTGGAGGCAGGGAGGATCAATACATAGCTTTAAGCGAGGTATGATAAAGCTCACAGTTCAGTGAGAGTGACTAGTATCGACCAGGAAGGGCAGGGCCAGGAGCTCGATTCGGACCCTCTTGCAACCTCAACTAGGTGAGTAACACATACACACACACAACACCACACACACACACACACACACACACACACACACACACACACACACACACCACACACACACACACACACACACACACACACACACACACACATGGGTGCAGACGTGGGTACACAGGCTCCGAGAACTACGTGTTTTTGGAGGGGATGCAATAAACCCCTAGCAGTAATCCAGTGGTGTGAAAAAGTCAGTGAACAAACTAACGAGTGATAACTATAGTTATTGTTGAAAAATTCTCGTGGGGAAACTAAATTCAGTATTTTCTTTTAAAGTGCCACCGTTTTGGATCTACTAGGCTCTGTTGGCACACAGATACAAACATAAAAAGATTAAGTTGGTGTGGAACGGGTGATCAAGAATTACCAGCGTTTGGGTTTACAGTGAAATGTGGGGCACCGTAATGTGAGGAGTGAAAAAATGTTAATAGGCAAAAGGAGAAAGAAAAAAATTAAAAATATACAAACAAGGGAAGGTGGCAGTAGGCCTACTGAAGCAGTGGAACGTCCACAACAGTTTGTATGCCATTTATACATATAAAGGTAACACGAATGTGAGTGTATTCTGTAATAAGTGAAAAGTGAAATCACTTGAGGAACGCGGGATGCATGAGCATATATTGGTTATAAACATTCATGGGTGAAGGAGTTACAAAATAGTGAGAGAAGGCTAGTACGACGGCTACGTTATCAGCATTCTGGCAACTTGTCATCACCCCGCTGTCAGTGCAAGTATTCCACTGTTGAGGTTGCATTTGCAAGGTTGGTCTGGTCTGCATCATCTGTTAGATACTGGTTCACTCATCCTGCAAGCATTACCAGGAATTAGAGTAGTAATGGCATAGGGAGAGTGCTAGGAGTTAAAGCGGTAGTGTGGGAATAACGTCGACACTTAAGCTGCGACAAGCTATATTTTAAATAACCTAGCTACTTTCTTGAATTTTAGAAGTAGAATACTCGATAAGTGTTTCCAAGTGTTTGTTTATGCTTAGAATTACTGGTATTTACCGGTATTCTTTAGCAGTATGAATACTAGAAGTGGGGGCACACACACACCCACACACCACACCCACACACACACACACCACACACAAACACACACACACAAACACACACACACATGACACACACACACATGCACACACAGGAGCCAGGCTCAGGAGCTAGGACTCGACCTGCAACCAAAAATAGGTGAGTTTACAAATCGGTTTGAGTACACATACACATACACACATACACACATACACACACACATACACACACACACACACACACACACACACATACAACCACTACACCAAAAATACACAACACATTTTTTTTTTTTTTTTTTTTGTTTTTTTTTTTTTTTTTACACACAACACACACACACATACACACACATTACACACACACATACACACACACACACACACACACCAATACTCATACACACACACACACAAACACACACACACAATACACACACACACACTTAACACACACACACACACACACACACACACACACACACTAACACACACAACACACACGTACAACACACACACCATCACCATACACACACACACCACACATACACACACAAATACACACACAACACATACACATACACACACACGTGGGTCCGTGGGTGGGTGAATGGAAGACGTGGGGTAAACAAGGCTCCGAGAACCGTCTTGGCGTGTAAAGACGCGTCCCGTAAATATTCAGCTAGAAGTAATCAGTGGTAGTGAACGTCCAAGGTGAACAATACTACGGATTGTGTAAATTAAAGTTATTAGTTAAAGGAAATGTGGAGAGGAAAGCTGAAATCATTATTTCAAGCGCAAAACCGCTGGGGGGTCTTAGGCGCTGTTGCCACATTGGCTGCGGTTAGGCCTGATGAAGTGACGTCACGGACAAGTTGTGTGCCATTTTACATATGAAGTGAAGTGGATAATAAATGTTGAAGTGTATTACTACCATCGGTGAAGAGTGAAGTGAGGAAGCGGAATATATGGTTATAATCATAACGGGTTGAAGGATCTCAAAATAGGGATTTTAGGCCTACGTACGACTACGTCTTCAGCAGCTGGCAATGTTTCAACCCCGCAAGTTTTTCGCCTAGTTGTGGGTGCATGTTGACGGCCCGGCTGGCCTTGTTATACTGTTTGATACGGAGTCACTCACTCCCTGCAAGCTAATACCAGGAATTAGAATAGAAATAGCATTGAACATAGAGAATATTGTGTTGAAGAGTGTGAGAAGGTAGGTGGGACAAGCTTTTAAGGGAACATGGTAAGACGGTGCTAGGGGGTACCAGGAGGGTTTAGTCAGGTCACAGAAGTTGCGCCTGTCATTACACCGCACAAGACTCTCTCCACACACACACTCACACACACACACACACCACAACACTCACACACACTCACACACACACACACGCACACACGCACACAGGCAGGGTGTTACTACGGTAGTTATTAGCAGTAAGAATACTTAGGAAGTAGGGAAGTCCTCTCTCAATGTGAACAAGGAAAGATAATAACAGAAAATTAACAGTAAATCCAGAAAGGGCAATAAGTGGAGAAGCGTAGCATAATTGGGAAAGATAAATGAGACAAATTTGTGCTACACGGCGGACCTCTTCAACCCCCCCCCTAAACCCTCCTCCCTCACACACAAGCACACACCACAGGGTAGACCTCACACACACACCATACACACACATAACACATACACACACCACACATACATACACACATACGTAAACACCAATCACACACACACACTTACACATACACATACACACACACAACACACGACAACACACACACACACCAACACATCCACACACACACCCCCACACACATCACACACACACATTCACACACACACACATACACACACACACACACACACACACACACACACACACACCCATCACACACACACACACACACCCTCCGCCACCTTGACACCTTAGCCTTAGCCACTACCCTCCCCCAAACCACCTAACCCTCCCCAAAACCGTTAACCCCCGCCCAACAACCTCCCTCCTCCATAAAACCTCCTCCCCTTCCATAACCATCCCATCCCCTCTCTCCCCCCAATCCATCTAACTCCCTCCCAAACCATCTAAACTCCCTCCCCCACTATCTCTGCCCCTCCAATAACCATCCTCCCTCCCCAACAACCAATCATTCCCCTCTCCAAACGTCTATTCCCTCCCTAACCAGGATGAGGACAAGGGGCTCCAAGGAACGAATCTGAGAGGAGGAAGAATGGGAGATAGAGCTCAAAAAAAGGAGAAGACTGGTGGAAGGAGACTAGATGAGCTGGGGAAGGAAGATGGAAGAGAGGTTAGCAGCAGAATGCAGAAGGTGGAAGCAACAGGCCAAGCAGCAGAAATCAAGATTGAGAGATTAGAAGAGGAGCTGAGACATCTGAAACAGCACAAGAGGACAAAGATATTACAGAAGTAGCATCGGCAATGGCTACATCGAACACAGACAACATGTCCGAAGGAAGCATGGAAACTAAAAACTGTATGTCAGAGTTCCTTGTCAAAAACCCACATGGGGCCAAAACAAAGACAGGATAGCACTCTAGGACAGAAAGAGAGGTTGGAAGACAATGATGCGAACTAGGAATGTGAAGGACCTTACCAGATCCTGTGGGGGCAGGAGCAAGTGAGCAGGAAGGATAAACCAAGAAGCATAGGGGCCCTAAAGAGGGAAGGGACTGAAGGTAAGGAAACACTCCACGGGTAAGAACTAAAAAATCAGAGGATTGCAATGGGAGGGTCACAGTGGGAGGTGAAAGGGAGAGATCCGTGTTTGTCTATGGGCTAGGGAAGCTAAGGGAAACTTATGATGAAAGAAGCAGGAGGAGAAAAAAAGCGATTGAGAATCATGAAGGTGCTAGGCGAGGGGGACATGACCAGGTGGCATATTTTCGGAGAATTGGGTGGTGCAACAAAGAAATAGGAATTCGGCCCGCCCTCTCAAAGTAATTTTCAAGGCAGATCAACCGAACCATGGTCCTGAGGAGAAAAGCACGGCTGAGAGGGCAAGCAGGTGTTCCGGGTGTGTACCTCGAACGAGACAGGAAACACAGAATGAAAAGGAAAGTCAATGGAAAGTGAGAGTTCAAAAACGAAAGGAGAAATGGGTGGAAATGAAAATGGAGAGCAGAAGTACCAGGATCAATGGAAGGCAAGCGGCACCCCCAGAAACACCTGCAGATTGACTCCAGCCACGACACCCCCAAGGCAACTGAACATTCCAACAACCATCACACACGATCCCTCTGTTTCACCCCGCACCACAGTTTTCAGTATTGAAAACTGAAGTTGAAGTTGGTACACAAATGCAGATGGAATTAACGAAATATACTGAGGAATGGCAAGAAAGAATCAATGAGAAGTCCCCAGTCATCATAGCAGTTACAGAAACAAACACTTCTTTGGAGACATAACAGATGCAATCTTCCACAAGATTTAACCAGATCATGAGAAAAGATAGGATGGGGTAGGGGGGGAGGTGGGGTTGCTCTGCTCGTAAAAACAGATGGAAATTCGAGGAATTGGAAGGAATAGTTGAGCCAGGAGAAAGAGACTACATTAGCAGGTTACACTTCAGTCTGGGGAAAACACAAAGTGGGTCATTGCAGTGGATGTATAATCCACACAGAAATGCATGAGGCCAAGAGAGGAATATGAAGAGAGCAACAGAGCAATGGTGGACAGTCCTACTTGCTGAGGTGGCAAGGAGGCTCACTCCAGCGATGCAAAGTTGCAGGTGTGGGGGATTCAAACCACAGGGAGATTGACTGGGAAAACCGGAAGCCACATGGGGTCCCGAACATGGAGAGCCTGGATGTTGGACGTGGAGCTGGATAACCTCATGCACCAAATGGTTTAAGGGACACTACCAGGTGAGAGGGGGGGATGAAACAGCAAGATTGGACCTTGTGTATCACCCTGGGCAGGCTCAGACATTGAGGATATCAGTATGAGAGTCCCCTAGGAGAGCGACCACGTGGTTCTGTGCTTTGAATTACATAGTAGTGTGCAAGTGCGAGAGAATAACAGGGAGTAGAATGGGGAAAAGCTCTGACTATAAAAGAGGGGACTACATAGGGTGAAGAACTTCTTGCGGGAGGTCAGTGGGACAGAGAACTGGCAGGAAGCCAGTAGTAAAGGTGTAAATGAATTGATGGAATATGTAGCCACAAAAAGCAAGGAGGGCAGTGACAGGTTCATTCCCAGGGCAACTGTAACAAGGGAAGACCAGAACAAGCCCCTGGTTTACCGACGGTGGTAAAGGAGGCAAAAACAAAGTGCAATAGAGAATGGAAGAAAAAGTACAGAAGGCTGAGAACACACGAAAATAGGGAGATCAGTCCAAGAGCGGAAATGAGTACGCACAGGTTAAGGAGGGAGGCCGAGCGACAGTATGAAAATGACATAGCTTCGAGAATCAAGACTGACCGAAAACAGTTGTATAGCCACATAGGAGAGAAAAGACAACAGTCAAAGACCAGGTGGATCAGATTAAGGACAGAAAGGTGGGAACTCATAGAAATGATCAGGAGGTATGTGAGGCGTGAACAGGAGATTTAAGGAAAAAGTTTTTACAGTAGAGACAGGGATAGGGCTGTGATAGTGAGAAGACAGGCACAGATGGAACATCAAGAGGGATTACCAACAATGTGTTGGATGAAATAACGAACAAAACTGAGGGGAGTGTGAAGATGAAGCTTTTAAGTGACCTTGACACCTCAAAGGAGATGGGATCCGGACAACATCTCCCTGGGTCTTAGAGAAGGAGCGGAGGATGCTGTGTGTGCCTCTAACCACCAATCTTAACACCATCCCTTGAAAACTGGGGCAATACTGAGAAAATGGAAGACATCTAATGTATAGTCCAATATTTATGAAAGGGAAACAGAAACGAGGCACTAAACTACAGACCTGTGTCTCTGACATGTATTGTGTGGAAAGTCAGGAGAAGATTATCAGAGGAGAGTGGTCGAACACTGGAATGGAACAAGATTTATAAATGAAAACCAAGCATTGGGTTCATGGAAGGCAAATCTTGTATCACAATCCTCCTGGAGTTTTATGGACAAGGTAATCAGAAGTAGGACACTGATGAGAGAGGGTTGGGGTTAGATTGCGTTTTACGAGACTGACGGAAGGCCTTTGTCACAGTTCCCCACAAGAAGATTAGTGCAGAAGCTGGAGGATAGTCGGCACACATAAAAGGAAGGGCACGCAATCGGATAAGGGAATACCTGACATGGGGAGGGCAGCAAACGAGTCATGGGACGTGAGAGGTATCACAGTGGGCGCCTGTTACGTGCGGGGGGGGGGTCCCACAGGGGTCAGTTCTTGGGACAGGCTATTTTTGATGATGTGAACGACATGACGGAAAGAATAGACTCTGAAGTGTCCTGTTCGCAGATGACGTGAATGTTGATGAGAAAGAATTAAATCGGACGGAGATTAGGGCCTAGGGACTGGCAAAGAGACCTGGAGAGGCTGGACTGATGGTCCAGTAACTGGCTCCTCGAATTCAATCAGCTAAATGCAAAGTCATGAAGATTGGGAGGGGCAAAGAAGACCGCAGACAGAATATAGGCTAGGTGGACCAAAGAATACAGACCCCTCTCTTCAGGGAGGAAAGACCTTGGGGTGGGGGGGGTGGGAAACCCCTTTTTTAACACGAGGTACATCACCGGAGGGCACACATCAACCAAATAACCGCTCTGCAGCATACGGGCCGCGCCTGGAAAACTGTGACTATAGCGTTCCGATACCTCATAAGGAATCGTTTCAAGGACACTGTACACTGAGTATGGTTAGGCCCATACTGGAGTATGCGCAGCACCAGTCTGGAACCCACACTGGGTCATTCAAGCACGTCAAGAAGTTAAGTTAGAGAAAAGTACAAAGGTTTGAAAACAAAGGCTAAGTCCAGAGCTCCAAGGGAATGTCGTACGTGGAAAGGTTAAGGAAATCGGAACTGACGACACTGGAGGACAGAAGGGGTCAGGGAGACATGATAACGACATTACAAGATACTCCGGGGAAATAGACATGGTGGACAGAGATAGGATGTTCCAGAGAGGGGACCAGGGACAGGGTCACAACTGTAAGCTGAGACTCAGACGAGTCACAGGTGACGTTAGAAGTATTCTTCAGTCTCTAGAGTTTTGTCGCCAGCAAGTGGAAATAAGCTAGCTAAGAGTGTGAAGTAGAGGAGGCAGCGAGGAACCAAGGAGGAACCATAGGAAACCATACATAGTTTTAAGAAGAGGTATGACAAGCTCAGGAAAGCAAGAGAGGAGACGAGAGAGGAGAGGAGGATCCAGTAGCGATCAGTAGAAAGAGGCGGGCCACGGAGCTTGATGAGTCTTCGACCCTTGTTTGCTCTCAAACCACAATAGGTGAGTACAATTAGGTGAGTACACATACACACAAAGAACAAGGCACTTGTAAGCTGTAGTACCACGCAAACACACTCATACACAGGATTTCCACACCATCTGTGAATGGACATCTGAAACCTTGCTCCTCTCCCCCCTCATCCTATCCTAAGTAGAGACCTATCACTACCTTTCTCACTCTGTACCTTATCTTTCTCTCTCTACCTATCACTCTCTACCTATCTCTCTTCTCTCTCTTCCCTCTCCCATTTTCCCCTTAACATCTCTTACCTCTAACACTACCCCCTCACTAACATTCTCTCCCATCTAACATTTCCCCTCCCATTATCTCTCCCCTCTACCCTTTCCCATCTCTCTCCCTCCTCCCCTTCCCTCTCCCCCCCCTTAGCCTCTTCTCCCTCTCGCTCTTCCATTCCCCCTCTTTCCCCCTTTCTCCCCCTCTCTGCCCCCACTCTCTCCCCCTCTTTGCCTTCTCTTTCTCTCTCTCTTCCTCTCTTCCCCTCTCTCTCTATCTCTCTCTCTCTCTCTCTCTCTCTCTCTCTTCTCTCTCTCTCTCTCTCCTCTCTCTCTCTCTCTTCTCTCTTCTCTCTCGCTCTGTCTCTCTCTCTTGCTCTCTCTCTTCCCCATTTTCCCTTCAACTCTCCCTTCTCTACTCTTCCCTTCACCTCTCTCCCCCTCTACCTTTCCTTTCTCTTCTCTCACTAAAAAAAAAAAAAGGGTGGGGGGACTCGCAGGACAGGATCAGCATGAGAAGGTTTCTGGTAGGGAGGAAGTGGATGGAGGAGCAGTGGAAAGGGATGGAACAAGAGTGGGAGAGAAAAATTAGGGAGCTTTCTGGAAAAATGGAGAAAGAGGAAAAGAGAAAAGAGCTCTATGTGAAACTGGGAAAAGAGGTTGGAGAGGAGACAAAGAATTGGGGAGGCACAAGTCGGAAACTGCCGAGTAGCCAAGTAGGTCCTAGAGTTGAGGATAAATAGGCTGATGCAAGTTACAGGGGCAGTTACCAGAGAAGACACAGCATTTGAAGCTGCGAGCGAACTGGAAGGAAGGGAATTATGAATTATGCTAAGGTCATATCAGCCTGCCAAGGAGGACAAGGAGTGAAAGGGAAGAACAGCTGGTTGCAGATGGGAAGGTCGTGATAGGTCTCGAATGCTGAGGCACAACAGGCTACAAGAGCCACTGGAAAAAATCAAGGAGAAACTGACAATACAGGGCGGATCCAGAGTCACAGAGGGTGAGGCAATGGGAGGGGAGGAAGGAAAGGGCAAAAATCAGTTGTTATATCCATGGGCTTCTGGAGAGAGAGGAAAGGACCACACAATAAGGCAGCAGGAAGGAAGAAAGGAGATTGAGAAAATCATCTCGGTATAGGTGAAGAGATCGGACGAGATTGTAAATTTTCAGGTGAATAGGGGGGTACGCGAAGGGGAGAACCGACCAAATCAGGTGTTCTCAGACGGAAACAGTGGCCGGAACAGGATCTCCAAGAGAAACCAACGAGTGAAATTTCTCGGAGAGTTACAAGAGGAATGTTCCTAGACAGTGACAGAAACAAAATCAGAATGACAGCAGCTGAGGGAGATGACAAAAAGCGAATGGAGCTAGGTAAAGAGTCAGGTTGGAACCAGCAGAGGTCTGTCAGAGCAGAACAGAACTACAGCAGGGGCAAGCAACACACAAAAACTATTCTCAGAACCATACAACCTAGCCTCCATCCCAACACACACTACAATCCTTCCACAGCCTCCACCACATCGAGCTTTAGATCCCACAGTTTGCACCATGTCTTCCCACCTCACGGCCCCCCCAAACCACCAGTGTTGGAAGGGAAACTGGTAGGTATGGTACACAAACGCTTGATGGTATAAACAATCTAAGTGGGAGGAGGTGTCATGAAGATCAACGAAAAAAAGGATCACCGGACATCATAGCTCTCACAGAAACCAAGACTTACAGGTATGACTAAACAGATTGCCATCTTTCAACGGGATACAAATTTGAGGAAAAGACAGAGGGAACAAGGGGAGGGGGAGGAGTGGCGTTGCTGGATCAAAAATCGCTGGATTTTTGGTGTGTTGGAGAGAGGTGTCAGCGGAGAAGATGTGATTACATAGCGGAACACTTCACTTGGAGGTCAAGGTGGTAAATAGCAGTGATGTTATAACCACACAGACAGGGGGGGGCAGGAGGCCAAGGCAAGAGTACGACCGATGAGCAATAGCGCGAATGGGTGACACAAAGGCTAGAGTGGCCAGAAGAGACTCATGCATGCAGGGGCAAAGTCTGATCATGGGTGACTTTAACACAAGGAGATCGTTGGGAGAACTTGGAACCACATGGGGGCAAGATACATGGAGGGCACTAAGATGATGGAGGAGGTAGTATGGGAAAACTTCATGTGCCAACAGTAAGGGACACTACTAATAGAGTGAGGAGACGATGAACCAGCTAAGGCTGGACTTAGATTCACCTTGAGTAGTGCAGATATCGTGGACATCACATATGAAAGACCCCTTTGGGGGCAGTGACATGTGGTTTAAGCTTCGAATACACAGTAGGCTACTAGTGGAGGGTAAGCAGGAAGGCCAGGACGAATGAGCCAAATCATGAAAATGGGACTTACACGGAATGAGGAATACCTGAACGGGGTTCAGTGGACAGAGAACTGGCCGGGAAGCCAGTTTAATGAGATGATGGAATATGTGCAACAAAATGCAAGGAGGTTGAGGGAGGTTTGTGTACCAAGGGTAACAGGAATAATGAAAAAGCCAGGATGACCCCAGGTTTACCGAAGGTGCAGGGAGGCCAAAAACCAAGTGTGTAGGGAATGGAAGAGAATATAGAAGGCAAAGAACCCAGGAGAATAAGGAGAACAGTCGTAGAGCCAGAAACGAATATGCACAGATAAGAAGGGAGGCCCAAAGACAATATGAAAAGGACATAGCAGCGAAAGCCAAATCTTGACCCGAAACTGTTGTTACATGCCACATCAGGAGGGGAAAAAACAACAGTCAAGGACCAGGTTGTAATCAGGTAAGGAGGAAGGACATCAAGAAATTAGAATAGTCCTAAGCTGAAGGGAGAGGTTCATGGAAATCGACCTGACGACACTGGAGGACAGGAGAGAGAGGGGGGAAAATGATAACAACATATAAAATAATGAGAGGAATTGACAAGGTGGACAGAGATATGATGTTCCAGAGATAGGATGCAGCAACAAGGGGTAACAATTGGAAAGTTGAAGACTCAGATGAGTCACAGGGGTGTTAGGAAGTATTTCTTCAGTCACAGAGTTGTCGGAAAGAGGAATAGTGTGGAGAAGGATATAGTGGAGGCAGGATCCATACATAGTTTTAAGAAGAGGTACGACAAATGCCAAGGAGCAAGGAGTTGACCTAGTAGCAACCAGCGAAGAGGCGGGTCCAGAAGCTGTGAATCGACCCCTGCAACCACAATTAGGTGAGTGCAATTTGGTGAGTAAGCACATTCTGTCGACAAGCATCTTTGACAGCCAAGGAATTTGAGGTCACTGATAATTAATATCATGGTTAAAATTGTTTGTTAGCTCTACTCTCAATATAGAGCTACGTGTGACAACATATTAGCTCTACTTTCAATATAGAGCTACGTGTGACAACATATTAGCTCTATTCTCAATATAGAGCTACGTGTGACAACATATTCCAACAGTCTTGTGGCAGTGTGTTTCTTACCTCACTCACAGTCTCACTGATCTTCATTATTGTTCCAGCAGTCATAGAAGGTGGTTGTGATGTCCAAGTTTATATTTTGAGGTGAAAAGTCGGTGATTTTCTTAGCCAAACACTTTTTAAACTTATAATAAATATTCACTGAGCAAGATATTGATATGTATGTGAAGCACATTCCATTAATTTTATTTTCCTACTGAATGATATAAATATTTCATCTTAGCTGCCATGCTTTGTATTATAACGATTAATTAATGAAAAAAAAAACGAAATTTTACCTTCTAATTGTTTGTTGTTTTCTTCTTTCAGATGTCTCGTACTTGTGTAAATGTGTCAGACAACTTCTGCTACATTTGTGGTGAGGTGACTTAGGCATCACAGAAGCACCGTATAACTGCTATTGTTAGAAAGGCGTATCACCTACATTTTGGATACAAGATTGGTGACCAGGATAAGAACTGGGCTCCACACATATGCTGCAACAATTGTGCTACTAACCTTCGCCAGTAGTTGAACAGGAAGAGGAAAGGAATGCCTTTTGTTGTGCTAATGGCATGGCGAGAGCCAACAGACGATACCAACAATTGCTATTTCTGCATGGTACTTCCAGTACAAAAGGGCTTGTCAAAGAAAAAAAGGAGGTCTATTGAATATCCATCAGGTATTCGCCAAGTTCCACATGGAGGAGGTCTACCTGTTCCTGATGCACCATCTTCGGTATCCTTCGAGTCAGATGAAGAAAGTGGTGAGGAGGAAGAAGACAAGACATTGGCAAGAGGCCACTATAAGCGTCAAGCAAAAAGGCAGAGAGTAGGTACGGATTAGAGTTTAAAATATACCGACACATTGTACGTTATAATAAAATAATCAAATATTACATGTCTCGTATCTTTAAACTTATAGCCAATAAGTATTTTTCAAGATGATATTTGGATTTAGGATATGAAAATACACAAGAATTAACTAATCTCATTTAAGAAGCATACAACTTTTCAAAAATTGTTGGCCAGTGTTAGAGTACAATTCTTATACCACTCTCTGTACTGTTCTAATCGCGTACATTGAGGTATATGGGGCTGGGGTTATGCAATACAAGGATATATATCTCGGATCACTCAGCAATCGAAATTCTTATTGTTTTGAAGATATTTCACCAGCCAGTGTTTACATGGTTACAGTACAGACACATGTACTGAACACTGTCGTAGATAAGATCAGTCTCTCGGCTTTGAAGAATTATGTACAGAAGACAGTAGAAGCTGAGGTAATCATCTACCGAGAGACAGGTTAACTCATCTTCTGCTATGTTCTGTATATAATTCTGCAAAGCTGTGAGGGAGAGAAGATCTCACCTTCAACGGTCTTCCATACACATCTCTGTAATGCAGTGAAAAAGCAACTGGTTGGCTAAACTTCTACAAAATATAGACACCCAGGTGTTGAACATGCATCTAATTCACCACTGAATAATGTCATTAAAAGAGATATATAATTAGTTTGTTGGCTAGTGAAGTTTACAGCCAATCGTCTACACTTGGGTCATGAAGGCTGCAAGAAACTTTTTCACCACAATACAAGAATACTTCAGTCCTTAAAATAGGGAGTTAAACTCTCATTATATCAACGCTGAGAGAAATTCTTCTGATCAGATCAGATCGGACTCACAGGTAAGGACCCACGAGGGGCGAGGGGCAAGTGGGGACAGTGCGAAGAATAGACGGTGAGAGGAATGTCTTGAGTCGAAGAGAGAAGAGTCAGGACTAGACCCAACAGCTAAGTCTTGGAAGCAGACGGAAACAGCAACACAAAAACAGGAGAACTCAGTCGTCAGGCTGGCGAGCTATCTGCATCTTGTATTCTTGATGTTGATTGGCGGCTGGCAGAAGCTGGAGGCGTGGTCAAGGGAGGCTAGCATCTTGATTGGTCAGGTGTCGTTCAAGTGTGAGTCAGGAGTTACATCATTTCTTCAGTGTTGGAGGCATTCCTTATGTTGTGCAGTTGTTGGGAGGAAACGATGAGTAGTCTTGTAATCTTGGGTCGAAATGCTGGGTCGGCTTGTAACTGGTCAAAGGTCATCTTGAGTGTTGTGAAGGAGCAATTGGTTCCTTTACTATTTGTAAACTTGACTGTTCTGTCGAGTAATTTCTCGTACAAAGTGTCGACATTCATGGTGGGTTCTTGGTCAGGAGTCGTATAAAAAGTTACATCTTTCCAGTGCAGGTATTGATCTCGGTGTTGGTCTTCTGTATTAATACGTCGAGTGATGACTGGTGAGGTTTTTGTTGGTGGTTGCAGCATTGAAGGTTCATTCAATGTTGGTGTCTTCACTACAGAGTGTATAGAAGACTGTGGTGGAATCGTGGCTTCTGATTGGTCCATTTGTGTAGTGGTGAGTGGAGGCGAAGGAATGATATTTGCGCCGCCACGACGAGCCAACCGACGAATAGGTGTGGTGCTGTCTTGGATGTTATCAGGTGAATGTTGATTGGAGGATTCAATTTGAGCTTGCCAGCGCACCAGCCATCCTTGACCTCCTAGCAGGCAGGGGCGTGAAGGGAAGGCTCCTTGCCTGGATCTCTTCATACCTGCAGGGCAGGTGTGCACGAGTGCGTTTCCAGGGACAAGTGTCCACCCTCAGGCCCCTTGAAAACGGCACCCCGCAGGGAGGGGTCCTCAGCCCCGCTCTCTTCAATGTCCTGATGCATGAGCTGGTGCAGCTGCCATTCTCTTTAGGCACCCAGCTGCTCAGCTACGCTGATGATCTTGCCCTCATCATCACCGAGAGATGTGGTTTGATGCATAGAGCCCAACGTGACCTTAACCTCCTCTCCACCGCCTGCCGTCGTCTCGGCCTCAAGGTCTCAGCAGAAAAATCCAAGGCCATGATCCTGCATGCCAATGTGCCGGAGGGGAGACTGCAGATGTCAGGAGTCAATCTCGACTGGGTTAGTAGCTACCTGTACCTGGGAGTGCACATCGACAATCGGCTCTCCTTTCGGAATCAGGCGGAGTACGTCAGAGAGCGGACCATGCAACGGGTCACCGCCATGCGGGCCCTCGCCAGCCCTAGGTCAGGGGCCAGCCGTGACATTCTCCGATTATTCTATGTGCAGGCGGTGCGCTCTCTCATCGATTATGGGGCACTTACCCTTGTCCATGCCCGCCCAACGCACCTTCGAAGACTCAACGTCGTCCAAAATACTGCAGCTCGGATCATGTTGGGGGCGCCGAGGTGGACGAACACTGTGCCCCTGAATCATGAGGCTCAATTGCAGCCGCTACGCGACAGAATCGCCCTTGTGGCAGCCAGGAGGGTGGCCAAGTACGTACAACTCCCCGGTGGAGAGGGACTGCTGCAACACCTCCTTGAACGGCAACAGGGAGACCTCAGGGAGTCTTCTGGCCGGCTGTGGGTGTGGTCAGCGGCTGATGTAGCAAGCAAACTCCTCCCCATGGCGCTTATAGTCGACAAGGGCTGTGACCGGCCTGTGGCGGGGTACTCTGTACTCCCGCCCTGGGCACCAGAAGCAGTTGTGATCCACATCCAAGACCTCCCAGTTGGCAAGCGTCACTGTCCACAACACGTGCTGCAGCAATGGGCTGCAGTGAGTATTGCAGCAGCAGAGCACCCTGGGTGCGCCGTATATTACACCGATGGCTCCCGGGATCCAGAGGCTGGCCGCACAGGTGCCGGGGTGCACCATGCCACTCTGACGGCTGGATGGCGTCTCCAAGATCACTGCACAATTCTCCAGGCAGAACTCCATGCCATCCAGAGGGCCCTGCAACACACACTCCTGGATCATCGGCGACCCCAGTCATTCATGTGGACTCCAGAGCGGCGATCCAGGCCGTCATGCACAGGGAGCCCAGGGACAACATCCGGCTAATTACTGCCATCAGGAAGGACCTGCAGACACTTAAGGAGCAGGGACAGCAAGCAACAATCAACTGGATACCGAGCCACATCGACCTCGCTGGGAATGATGCGGCAGATCGAGCGGCGAAGTCGGCAACCCTTGAGGCCCAGCCAGTGACCACCATTGCTATCAGCCGAAGGCAGGTGGATCTGTGGGCAGCTGATGCAGCCAGGCACCCGCTACCAGGGCCAGGCACATCGCGGAGCCGGATCTGGTATGACAGGGCGACCCGGGGAGCCCCCGCCCAGAATGCGGAGGCTAGACAGGAAGTTGCAGGTTGGGGTCCACCGGCTGCGACTTGGCTACCCTACTGCCAGAAGACTCATTGACCGCGTGCGAGAGGAGCGCTGCTGCCATTGCAACCAGATGGTCCCAGGTCCACTAGTGCACTACCTCCTCGACTGTCCAGCGACGGTGTCACTCCGACGAAGGCACTTCCCAATGGCGCCTGGGGACCCGAACCGAGAAGACACCGCAGCCCGGCTGGTGTACCTCGCCACCCAAGACCTGGGAACTCTCATCCCCATCCTGGCTGCCCACCCACCACCTCGATGACGCCGCCACATACAACTACGAGTCGCCACTACGCTCCATCTATCACCTCTCCTACTCTTCCCTCTTTCACTCCCCTACCTCCTCTCCCCCCCCGCTTTAAAAAAAAAAAAAAAAAAAAAAAAAAAAAAAAAAAAAAAAAAATCCAATGGAGCCTGTACCGCTTTCTAGGTAAAAGTCTGAATCACCTAGAACCAATGCCACACTACCAACATTTGATGGGGCTACAAGTGCCTGAAGACCCTTGACCTTGCGATGCCTGCCGACGAGAAAGAAAGAAGACACTCCCCACTTGGGGAGTCAGTGCAAGATAGAAGAAGAAGTTACCCTCCAACCGGAGGGCCCAAGAGAGAAGATAGAAGAATGAAGAAGACGATCGACACCCCCGCCCCGGGGGCCACCGCCGGGTCACCATCTGGAGAAGACCCGGGCCGGAAGTACCGGCAAATCTTTAATGAATGAATGAATGAAGGAGGATTCAAAAGAGGATGCGTCGTCGTTATCAATTATTAATTCCTACAAGTCGACAGACACAGAGGTCGCCGTCCAGCCGCCATGGAGAGAAGACGTCGCCGCTCCTGCTCTTCGGTTATCCTGAGTAATTCGAGATCAGAGCAACTCTGAACACTGTTACTCGAGATTTTTCTTGGGTTATCAAGAGTTGTTCTTCACCAGAGCTGAGAGGAAACTTGCTTGCAGTCACTTCGAGCCCCATCCCATCAAGAGGGTAAGGCGGTGACTTGCTTGCTTGTTCACCCCTCTCTTCCCCATCCCCCCATCCTTCCCCTTCCTCCCCTCACCCAAACAACTACACTGGCCCACACACTTCATACATTGCTATCCTTCTGACTTTCCTATCTTCTTCTTTTTCGGCAACTTGGCTTTGGCGAGTTAACACAAGGCATTTTGACCATGCGGTAGCCCGTGTGGTTTTTTAAAATCCGGCCGATCTTTGTCTTGGGCCCTTTCCCCTCACTACTCGAGGGTAGGCTATCTCAGGGGCTGACCTTCATAAGTCAGCTGAAATAGAATGCTAGAATAACACTAAGGAAAGACCCTTTTTGTTAAAGTAACTTCTCTGCCAGAATATTTCCTGGACATCATGGCGGGAAAAATAAATTACGTGTTGATGGCAACCAAAAGACGATAAAAGAAATTCTAGATGTTTTGCTCGAATTCAACTTTTTGCTCCATGGTTTTTTAAAACCCCCTGGAGCGTACTTCTCCTTCTTCTAAGAAGAGTTATTCAACTGCTGAAGCTGATGTTCGGGAAAAATTTAAAGACTTTTGGGTGTTACCCCGTTGCACCCGAAAGCTATCAACCCCAGAGGACTGTGTTTTTTGCCAAATTAAAACATTTTCATGCGACATAGACAGCGAATGAAATTGTTAAACTTTAATACGGAGAATTTTAAATTTAGGGCTGTCGAAGACAAAATTCTCAAACCCTAACAACAACCGGGAAACCTAAAGTTAAATTGAGACACCGAAGAAGCCAAACTTGTGTGTCAAAATAGCTTCAAAGTTTTGGCACCAGATGTACACCTGACCAAATCTCTCTTAACGTTTTTGTCATGTGACACAATGTTTTAAATTTTTGCCTTTGTCAACCCCCAAACAAATGCAGACTAAAGTACGATTTCGCATTTGCTCTGCCAACATTTTATGAGATTGTACAAATAAAAATACGCCCAAATGTGTCCTCTGAAAGGGAAAAAATACCAGCTGTTTCTGCATCTGTCCGAGGAAAAAAAGGAAATCAAAAAAAAATATAGAACTAAGAAACTGCCATTCTAAAAGACCACTCCCCACCACCCCCAACAATGCCCCAAACTTCCTTCCCACTCTGCTGGATTTTGTGAGACTCCTCTTGTCTTACCCTGTTCCAATTTTGGGAATTCTCCCCCCTTTTGGGTGCCCCAATCTAACCCTCACCTACAAAAACAAAAACGCAACAACAAGGTTCAGTCTCATCCCATGTCCAGTTACCTCACCGGGGATATACGAGACGAAACTAATAAATGCGGGCCAAAGACTAGCAGGTGGTGACATTCATCATGCTCTAAGGTTTAAATGTTTGTTATTGGCTAAGGGGGAAACACTCCCATTACTTCCCGAAAATGTTAAGACTTTTTTGGGGGCCGAACCTTCTCTAACAAAAATAATTTCCCTACTCTACTTCTTCAAAAAATCTAATTATCCCTTGTCCGGGGATACCCACCTGAAAACCCAAAGTTGTCAATTCTCTCAACCCGAGATCAATACTTGACCTTAACGATGCCCCAGAGTTTGGTGTTACTTTTCCGCTTTTGCAGCTGACCCGGGGAAAACGGGAAATTTTCCCCTCGGGTAAATAAACCGGGCCCTCCCAGATTTTCCCGGGGAAGCCTCCACATTTCCCTTAAATCTCAAGAGCCTCTGTTTCCCTGTTACGGGGAACACAACCCCTCATTTTCCCCGATAGGCTTAGTGACCTAATGATTCGTTAATATTCCCAATTCTAGTGAAGATGGGACACTTTAAATACACAAGAACTACTCGAACTTCCCCCCCCTTTGGGCGAGCCCGAGGGATATTTGGGGTACCAAACATGACATTACTTGCGGGCGTTCAGACCGCAGTACAGAGCGAAGTGCAAGAATAATGGGGTTACAATTTTCCAACTTATATTCAACTTTTTTTAATAACCGTTACCCCCTTGAAGTTGTAAAAAATTACAACTCGTGGCCTGGTGGTAAAGCTCCCGCTTCACACACGGGGGCCCCGGGGTTCGATTCCCGGCGGGGGGGAAACAGACACGTTTCCCTTACACCTGTTGTCCTGTTCACCTAACAGCAAATAGGTACCTGGGTGTTAGTCGACTGGTGTGGGCGCATCCGGGGGGCGACAAGTTTAAGGCCCCCAAGGAAAAAAAGTTAGACAGTCCTCGATGACGCATGACTTTTTTTTGGTTACCTGGGGGGCAAACCCCCCGGGGGAAAAAAATCCGAACAAAATTTTTCTTTTTCTTATCTTATCTCTTAAACGAGACAGCTGAAAGAGTTGATCAACAATTAAATTACGGGTTACTCTACGTGGAGAAATCGGAGGCCCCTAGTGGGGATCCATTTTATTTAAAATTTAGGCTATACATTTAAAAATTTCAATTGTGAAGATAACATTTTTGCAATAGAAATGACAAGTCTCATGGCCAACTGTGAAAAGAACTGGAATTTTTCCCCCCGAGACAACAACATTTAAGTCAATTCCTCTACAAGGATATTAAGCAGAAATACCCAAAACAATTCTAGCGGGGAGATTTTTAAATCTCATCCCCTGCCCTCTTCAACTGTGGAACGGTATTCCACTGGGTGACTTAAAAGGGAAAAAACTATTTAATATATGACGCTAGAAATTGTCATTTCAAGGCCCGTCTTTAAATCGTACTTTGGGAAACCTCATCCAGGGACACCGAATAGTCCTGGCAAACAGAGAGTGACTTTTTTTCATTGTCGTTGAACGACCGATATTCCTGGGAAATGAGGATCTACCATATCCTGTTATAATACAACTACAAACTTCTCCGTTTAATACCTTTTCCTCCAAAACCCAATCTAAAACACCCGGATTTTGACCCCTTCGGGGGGGGGGGGCTTTTCTGGGTGACGATGAAATTGTGTATTGGAAAATCTCCCTTCCCTGCAATTATGACGAAATCGGGCCCCTTCACAATAAAAAAATTGAAGCTAATGCAATTTGTAAATTTTGTTCTACAAAGATCTTAACAATATAAACCTACTGGGGAAAATTTAGAGCCCTTTTTAAAAATTATCAAGCAGAAGTCGAAGGCACTTCAAATGCGCAACCACCAGTAGCACATTCACAGATTGAGGCAAGAATTAATTAACATGATTGTACACAAACCTTTGAAAATTTCTAGTTCTTCAAGTAATCAGTATAAACGTGAGCCACAAAATTTTGGAGTAAGATCCCACAACTGTTAGGAGCAAAGACAAGGCCCAACTACCTAATTCATCCTTCACTGAGGGGGGTTGAGATTAAACTTGATAACCACAGGCAGGGTAAATTTTTATGGGTGATGTATGGGAGAAAATTTTTTCCCCACAAAAACAGTCGTCAATTTTAAAAACAACAATCAGTTGGTAAATGAATGGAGTAAAAGAATTTGGTGGAGATATCATCAGGTGGAGGGTTGGGTAGTGAAGGTGGGGGAGCCCATGTTGAGTGCTTTTAGAAACTTGGATGTTGTAGATTGAATCTTTGGGAATTGCGCGTAAGTAGGGGAAATTCCAATGACTTTTTATTTTTTCCCTTTGTTTTTAAAGAGGATACCTTCGCACGGACTTTGGTGCAAATATGGTGATCACTCTTCATTGATGCAAATGGAAGCAGAGGGAAGTGCAAGAAAGAAAATCGTGTCCTCAGACCCCCTTGGGAAAAATCTTCTATTCTTCACGTGGCAGTCGGCAGAGAGTGACTGTACAGAACATTTCCCCTGTGTTATGTACATGAAGTGTTCGGTTCAATCTGTCGAGGGTTTATGTAGTTAAAGATGGGGGCCCGGCCATCAGACATTGCCTGGTCGCCAGGTAAACCCCGGAAAGTGACCTTGAGCATTTAGGAAGTGATGGGGACTTTAAACAGATCAATCTTGGCCCAGGGGTTTGAGGTCTTTAAATGAGTCGTAATTTCCCGGATGGACATGTTCGTGATCACCTGTCAAAAACGTTTTAAAAAACACGAAAGTTTTTCAAGCATTATGGGGAGTGGAGATGGGAAAACCCCCGGTCTTCTGAGGTCTTTTGGTAGTGTAAGCATTTGTCGCTTAGCATCACGAGAAAAGTGACGATGAAAGCTCCTTCATGCGTGTCTTGGAGAAAAATTTTCGGGAAAACAATGTTGAAGAAGCTGCAACTCAAGCTTCGTGGCGTCATCGCGACGCAACTTGGGCTTAATTTCTCACCATGAGACATCGTGGAATGGTAGAAGTTCCCCCTTCCCCCGGGGGTCGTAGGGGTATGTGCAAGTAAGGAGAGTGCTATGACCCCCGAGGCGAAGTCAGAAGCAGAGTTTTTTTTTTGCACCCAACCGCCTCTCCCCAAAATGGGTCGAACTCTACTTTTATGTTTTTCAATGATACTTATGGTCCTAAATTCATATTTTTGTATAAGTTAATTTGGGAATTAATTTTTGTATTTTGGGCTTAGCAAAAGTCATTTAAATGAGGAGGGTTTCTCTGGGCATTAATATTATTTATGCAAAAAATAATAGGGCCGAATTTTTTTGAACAGGAATCAATATTGAGAAAGAGACGCTTGTGCAGCATCGGGAACCTTTAAAAAGGGGGAAAGTTTTTTCAAGCTAGTGGGTTCCTCTTCCAATACAGAGAAAAAGGTGGAAGATAAGGAGGGTTTGAGGTAAACATCCTTAGCCAAAAATTCGATGAGCCATCCATCAGTACTTTTTTGTCTGTATGGCTGTAGAAGCCACTAAATGGAGAAACTTTTTCCCACTAAAAATTCCCCGATGTTTTTACAAGTGCTCTTCTTTTCTAGTCGATTTCTAAATCATTTACGTCACTCTTCACACAGAACACTTGGGACCCCGATACAGGGAATTTTTCAACACTTTCCTAATCTGTATCATGACCTACTTTAAAATGGGATCTTTTCACCATGACAAACGTCTCCCCCCTTCAACTCACCTGACTACAGTATATAATCGATGAATGAGACCCATTCACACTTAGGTACTTTTTTGTGAAAAAGTTTTGCCCAAACCCGCGGTTTTTCACTAGTTCAAGATCAGAAAGTCTGAGTACTCCTCCCTCAGCTTGGAGTCGATTGATCACCCTTTTCTTAAGAACGCTTATATACTACAGGTAGGTAAGGCACAGCAGTCGAGGTGTGTGCCAGGAAAAAAATAAGGAAATTTATTCATTTCTGAACCTTTTACTACACAAAAATTCAGTTTTATTGATGTTTCCTTGTATTTCTTTCTAAACAAATCTGAAACAGGAATATTTTTTATCAAATAAATGTCATTACACATGTACCCGAAATTATTTTAAAAAGTGGACATTATATTGCTTAAGTTATGTAATATTGGGCATAAAAAAAATTTTTTGAGAAATAAATAAGGGGAGAATTTTCCCGAGTATCAGGTTTATAAAGGGGAAAAATATGTCGGGTTTTTGCCCTAATATCACAATAAGTCCCCCTTAGAATTGGAAATTATCTTTATATAGTATGAGAAATTTGTATTTTAGTTATCTGGAGTTTATCTGGAGAGTTTTCCCGGGGGGTCAGCGCCCCCGCGGGCCCGTCTGTGACCAGGCCTCTTAGGTCAGTGTCCCAGGATGCGACCCACACCAGTCGACTAACACCCAGGTACCCTTTTTTACTGATGGGGAACATAGACAACAGGTGGAAAGAAACACGTCCAATGTTTCTACTCTGGCTGGGAATCGAACCCAGGCCCTCACCGTGTGAAGCGAGAGCGTTAACCCACCAGGCCACCAGTTATAGTGGACTTCAATATACATTTGGCACTTGGGAGGTTGCAGAGTGAAATCGAGTGTTGGGGGTTGTTATGGTGGGTCACGTGACAGGTTCATGCACAAAATTATCCACCAGGAATCTAGAGGTTGAAATATTTTTTTCTGTAGTTGATAAAGACACATAAAAGCAAAATGGAAATTTTATTAAGACGATGTTTCGCCTGAAAGATAGACAAAAGAAAGTAACCTTATTTACGAAAATAAAACATTAGTAGAAAAACATTGGAAATAAGCCTAGAGGCCTACGCTACGTAAGTAATGCTGTCAAGAGCATAGAGACACTGGTGAGAAGTTCGGGGGCGATAAACATGGTTCAGTTTGTGTATATAGATTTTGTCAGTTCGAACCTGCAAGGGTTTTCTGCGTTGATTGTGTTTGATATCATATTGAGAATAGTTTCAACGTGTTTTTCTTGTATTTTCTTCTTTTATTGCGATTCTGGAATCGAAAAAACCTCATCAGATGGTTGAGTGAATTTGCGTTGAACACGTATTGTTCCTGTTATCACTGTACTCGTGGAAAGGGGATTAAAGATTCATGTGGTTTCTCAGTGTAAATGTTGTACCATCCATTTAAATGGAATTTCTTAGTAATTTTAAACAAAGTTCATTTTTATATAGTCAAGGGCAGTAGTTGTTATCACTTCTACTTAAATGATGGTTTGGTTGAAAATGTTTATGATTACTGTAAGAGACGTTAACGTGAATAACTTCCGCATCGGTCTGATTTTAGCAGTTTAGACTGTTTTCAAGATTTTTATGGTACATTATTATTTATTATTACTATTATTATTATTATTTTTATTATTATTATTATTATTTTTATTATTATTATTATTATTATTATTAATATTATTACTTTTTATTATTTAATTATTATTATTATTATTATTATTATTAATTAATATTTATTAATTTTTTATTATTATTAAATAATTATTATTTTAAATTTTTATAATTATTAATTATTATTATTATTATTATTATTATTATTAATTTTTATTTTTATTAATTATAAGAGTGAAAAAATAGATTTGTCAGAATGTATAATGTTGGTAGAATTACCGACAGTATATAAAGTAAAAGGACACAAGTTTCAATAATGTGACATTTTATTGTGGCAACGTTTTGCACTCCAGGAGCTTTATCAAGCCGTAACGGCTTGATAAAGCTCCTGGAGTGCGAAACGTTGCCACAATAAAATGTCACACTAGTTGCACTTGTGTCCTTTTACTTTACAGAAATTTTTCAGAGCTTATTGTTAGGGGAGCACTGAAAGTTGGTTGGGCAAATGTTCTGTTTGTGGGTTGGTATTGTAAAGGACCTGCCAAGTATGGGCCATTATTATTATTATTTAACCAAAAAAAAGCGCTAAAACCCCAAGGGTATACAAACGCTGCAGGGCGGGAAGGAACGGGGGTATCAGGTGGCAAAAGGGAGGGATAATTAGCGGTTTCGAAAAACAACGGGGCGGGATAGTGAGGGGGGGGGTAGAAAGGGAGATTGAGGTAGAAAGGGGGCTGGGGGAGTGGGGAAAGGGTATTTTTCATCAGAGTTTGTGGAGTAAGTAGTTGGTAAAAGAAGTCATTTGAAGAGTCAGTTTTTAAAGAGGGCCACCCAAACAAGAAGGGAAGGAAAAGAACAGTAGTAAGGGAAAACGACGTTGGGGGAAAATTTCTGCTTGCTGGGTTGATAGAGGGGGCAGTTAACAAAATTTTGGGGGCAAAACGATACAAAACCCGGCACATGTCAAAAAGGGGAACAGGGGCCTCTCCATAAAGTACCCTTGAGAAAAGAGAGTGGGGCCCCTTTGCGAAGACGGGAGGGGGGTTTCCCCCAAACCCTCGACATGAGACAAAGGGGAGAAAGAAACCTAATTCCCCGGGTTTTAAATTTAAAATGAAATTTTTCCCGGGAGTAGATTAGACCAACATTGTTCCCCAAAGGTGTAAAGGTGGGTAGCTTTTACAGCAAAAAGCCCCGTAAATGGAACCCTCTATATAAACTGGTAGGTTTTTAAACCCTGCGGCGGGCAGCAGTGCCCGGGCCTGTTCTTTTGCCCCTGTACGTCAAAGCCCAAAGGGACCAAACAAAAAAAAACCCTTTATATTTGGTAGGGAAACGGAAATGCCAAGTTGGATACGGAAAGGGCTAGGGGTTAGGTGTATCAAATTTTCTTTTAGCCTGTAGAGCACTAAGGGGGTCTGATACAAACCCCAAATGATACCCAAAGGGGTAGATTTCAATATGGAAAAAGTGCTGAAAAATGGATACAATTCACTGTTTTTTAAAAAGCTAGCCGAGGATTAATTAAAAGTCCTCTACAAAACCCATCCAGAAAAAACTGGCCCCCGAATCCACCCATCAAAAACTTAGGAAACCACTGTGTACACGCGATGGATGAGAAAGAAAGAAGAAAGGTCAAGGGAAAAAAAAGAGCAAGAAGCTACCCTAGGCAGTTGGGGGTTTCGCAAAGGGAGTGAAAAAGAAAAAGACTTGAACACTGGAACTTCCCCGGGAAAGGGGGAAAAAAGGGGTTGCAAAATGAACATTTGAAAGGTGGTAACTGAAGGGGAAAAACAAAAGCGAATGTAGGGGAAGAGAAAAGAGACGGAAACAAAAAAGGGGGGGGAACAAAAAAATAAAGAATGTCTACTAACATTGGTGACAAATTTTATATATGGAAAGGGTTGTGGAGATCATGGGGTGAAAATTTTTTTGCAAAACAATGGGCATCACGGCGATTGGACAAGGATGGAACATTCACTTCTGCATAGAGGCTCTCAACAGGGGAAGAGCGAAAAGCACCAGGCACAAACGTAATCCTTGGTGATGGATGAGGTTAAGGCTAGAGAGAGTAGCAGGAGAGGGCCGCTGAATAGATTGGTCACCATAATCGATTTTTCGATAAAATGAGGGCTGAATGTGGGCGAAGGAGAGTTCGACGATCAGCTCCCCATGAAAGATGAGCAAGGTTTTAAGAAGGTTCAGCCGGTGTGACAATTTGCCTTCAGAGAGGTAATGTGAGGTTTCCAGGTTTAACCTATGGTCAAAGAAAAGGGCCTAGAAACCTGACTGTATCACGTTCAGGGATAGTGAGCCTTTAGAGGTACAAAGGATGATCGGAGATGACAGAGCATCTAGTGAAATTAATTTGGTGATTTTTGGGTTTCTGGAAAATTTAAACCCATGCGGGGTGGTCCAATTGGAAATAGGGTTGACTGCATGCTGGAGAGAAACTTAATGAGATGACAGTCAGCGCCTGCACAAGCTATAGAGTGATGACCAAATATTGGATGGAAGACTAGAGGCCAAATCATTTATAGCAAGGAGAAAAGTGTTGTGCTCAGAACACATCCCTGGGGGACACCCTCAGCTTGAACAAAGTCCGGGGAGAGCACATCATTAACCCGAACACGGAAATTGTGTCAGTTTTAAAAAATTTTTAAGGGAAAGGGTGGTAGAAATTTCCTCGGAGACCTAAGGAGTGGGCTTGGGCCAAAATATTATACCTCCAAGTTGTATCATATGAATTCTCAAGGTCAAAAAATATGGCAATAACTGAGTGGTTATTCGCAAAGGCATTGCGAACATACGTATCCAAGCATAGTAAGGGGTCTATGGTAGAACGACCCTTACGAAAACCATATTGACTAGTGGAGAGACTGTTGTGTGTCTCTAAATACCCCATTAAATGTCGATTTACCAGACGTTCCATCACTTTGCAAACTGCACTGGTAAGAGCAATGGGACTATAGTGGGAGGCATCATGTCCCGTAGTACCCGGTTTGCGGAAAGGGAGAACAATGGCTGATTTCCACAGCTGGGGGAGAACTCCTTGTGACCAAATAAGATTGAAGACGTGTAAGAGGACTACAAGGGCTGATTGATGTAAATGTTGTAACATCCTAATACGAATGTCGTCAGGCCCAGCTGCCGATGATTGGCAAGCTGAGAGTGTCGCCTCCAGTTCCTGAAGTGTAAAAGGCACATTATACGGTTCTTCAATGAGAGAAGAAAAGTCCAAAGGTACTAACTCTCGGGCAAACTTTGAGGAAAGAAACGAGGGACATAGATGGAGCCCCTGAGAAATATGGACCAGATGACTGCCAATTTCAATGGCAACATCAAGAGGGTTTGCTGTATCAACACCGGCAACCTGCAGAACAGGAGCCGGGTCAGGAGAGTATTTACCACTCAGTTTCCGTATTTTTTTCCAGATTGCACTCATAGAGGAAGCTGAGGTGACGGTGAAAGCATAATCTCGCCAGCAGGTATGTTTTGTGTCACGGATGACACGGCGAGCAACCGCTCGCTTCTGCTTAAAATCAAGAAGTCTCTCTGTGGTTCTATTGTACCGGTACCTGCCCCACACAGTACGTTTCAAACGTACTGCCCGAGCACAAGCAGGAGACCACCATGGCACACACTTCTGAGAATGCCTGCCTGAGGTTTGGGGGATAGAATGAGAAGCTGTGGTTAAAACTGATGTCGAGAAGAGGTGTTAAAAGCTCATCAATGGAGGATGAAGAAGGAACCTCACTAAAAGCAGTTAGTTGCGAGTAAAGGTCCCAATTTGCTCAATCAAATTGCCAGTGAGGGCTACGAAGAGGTGGTAAGAATAATTGGAAAGTGATCGCTGTCATATAAGTCCAGTAGAACAGACCAGGCGAAGTCTAGCACAGTGGAGAGGAGCAAAACCGAGGGGATCGATTTCAAGAGAGAGTATGAGTATGAGGATCAAAATGGATGGGAGTACCTGTATTTAAAACATGGAGGGAGTGAGAAGCAAGAAAAGTCTCCAACTGAATGCCACGTGAGTCACAATGAGACCCCCCCCAGAGGAAATGGTGGGCATTAAAATCGCCAAGAAACAGAAGTGGTGGCAGTAAGGATGAAACAAGAAAGGCAAAATCTGGGATAGATAATGCCCGAGAAGGAGAAAGATACAAAGAACATATTGTAACCATTTATTCAAGTGGATATGGGTTTGCAGTGTAATGCAGCGAGGTATGGAATATCATTGCATAGAAGAAGGGCACTTCATCAAAGGCCCCAAATCTGAAAAAGGATCCGAAAATACAATAAATTATAGCATGAGATGGGTTGGAAAACAGCTGAGTGAAATTTTTGGGTTCTTGTAAGCAAACCCCAAACAGGGTAAAACGGAAAGCAACATTTTAAGCTCACCCCGATTCCCCCTTTAGGCTGCGGATATTCCACTGTAAATGGGCCAATGTTTGGCAAAAAGGAAAAATACCAGGAATCCACAGGTAATGGCACCTACAGACTTGAGGGGGTTAGAAAAGTCTACGTGCGGTGGCATCAGAAAACGCTCAAGCAGTGAAGGAATGGAGTACTGTGAAGAATGGAGTTGTGGAGATGGAGGAGAGGGAAGAGAAGGAACAGGAGGTAGATCAGTATCCATTGAAGGTTTAGTCTCTGCAATATATTTTGAAAGAGCTTCAAGTGTTTTTGAATTCAAAGACGTTGTATGGAAGACAATATTGGAGATAGAAGGAGGAGGGTGAGTAAAGATTGGGACAGTAATGGACTGTACTAAAGTAGGGGGGGACGAAAGCATGTTGGGAACTGGAAAAGTGTGGGAGGGGACAGAAGAGACAGAAACCTGGGAGGTGGCAGAAGTGGGAGAAACTTGGGAGGGGACAGGGGAGGAAGGCATGGAATGAGGAGGAGGGTGAACCTCCACACTTGTAATAGAGCCAGTGAGAGGGAAAGAACCAGGTACAGAGACTGGAAAGGTTAAAAAAAATTTGGGGGGAAAGAAGGGAAGGAGGGGGCAAAGAAGATTTGAGCAAAGGGGATTTTTTGGACTTCTGAGAAGTAGAGAGGCAATTGGTAGAAGGTGTCATACAAGGTTTTGTCGATACCAGGGCTTGTGAGGGAGAACTCGAAGATGTCAGAACAGACTGAGGTGTTGAAGTAGGGACGTCTGAGCCCCGGACAGCAAAAAAAATTTAAACACAGAGTGACTATGGGAAGGGTAACCACAGAGGAGGCTGCAGAAGATAGGACTCCAGAAGTGGGGGGACGTTTTGAAACACGAGAATAAGAAACACGAGGTAGTCTCCCTTGGAGGTGGAGATGATAAGCTGCCATAGAATAAGGGAAGGAAAACCTTCTGCCTTTTTGGGGCAATGAATTTCACGCTAATTTAAGTAGATCTGGCAATAGTGAGAGTATGAAGGGTGAGCTTCACGACAATTAAGGCAAGAGGGAGGTCGACTGCAAGACGTATTAGAATGGTCATTGGCACCACAGATTGGGTATTCGGCTATAGATCTGCAGTATTTCATGGGGGCCCAAATCGACAGCAGGAAGGACATAAGGGATTGGGAGATCTTGGAGTTCAGCTGTTCAAGAATGTCATTGCCACATGTCTGAAAATTCTGTTGGACTATGGAATGGGGCAGAATGATAATACCACTACAAGAATTGAGGGAATGATGTTTTTCAATAGTGACAGGAATAGTATCAATATGTGAAAGAAGAGAAAGATCATGAGCTTGGGTAGCATTTTGGACAGTGATGATGCCATACCGCCTTCAAAAGCATGAAAGGAAATATCTCTACCGACATGGCGGAGGGAGTGCCTTTCCAATACTATGGTCGGAAAGATAGGCAATGGACAAAATTGCTTGTAAAGTAAAGAATTTAGCCCATTGTGCATTCCGAAACTAAGCAGGGGAAAAGGGAGTGTTTGACTTGTTGATTTTTTTGAGAAGGGCAAAGGGGGTGGTGAAGTATCATATCAGGTAATTGTAGTTTTGGGGTTTAGGAGTGGGACCAGAGTTGGTTGACGAGAAACGGGCTGGCGATTCGAGAATTGCCACACCGTAAAGGGAGAGGCCGGAAGCATAGTCAAAGTAGAGTGGAGGTCAGACAAATCAAAGAAGTCATCGAAACCCAGGTACCTGAAGGGGTGAGGAAACAGCACCCGCAAAGGTAAATGGGGCATCAGGAATGTCTGAAGAGTAGTCAAAAAATGAGGCAAGGTCAGAATGGGGTACGGTATCAAAAAGGGACCCGGGGTAGTAGGTTCATGGATTGGGTTCTCCATTGTTAGGCTACTTCTTTTCATTTGTTTTTAAGAAAAAAAGAAAGGTGAAAAATAAAAATAAAAATAAAAAAATAAAATAAGGGGGAAGCGGGAAGGAATATTTCCTAGGGGGTATGAAAGGGCAGGAAATCTCCCTCTGTGTCCAAGAGGACCTCAGCACTGCAAGTAGCACAGATGCAGCATGGAACCCATGCCATACCCTATCCTTCATGCCAGAAAAACCAGAAATTTCCAGGATAGCAACCTTACATCTGCCTAGCTACCTCAGGGACAAAAGAGGGGCGGCCGGAATCCACCACAAAGCATACCTCCCCGACCACCACCCCCAGAATCTGAAAGGTGGCTTCCAGAGATACACCTGTCCCCCGGAAAGACCCCAAAGCCACCCTCCAGGATACCGGAGAGGATTGGGACATCCTCAGGCAATCCAGATTCCATGGCAAAACTATGCCACTGCCAAGAGCCTCAACAGAAGGGATGAACCCCGGTACCCTTCCCCCTCCCTAGGAACCAGCATTCCTGTGGGAAGAACCCTACAGGCCAAAAAGAGGAGGGGAATAAGGGAGGGATGGGGAGGAGGGGGGGAAAGGGAAAAGGAGGGGGGGGAGGATGGATAGGGAAGGGGGGATTGGGGGGTAATTAGGTTTGGGTCTGAGGAAGGAGACCAACAGGTCTAATTCCTCAGACCAAGAGTATCTTCACCCTGCCAAGGAGCCCCCCTTGAAGAGGCAAGTATGAGCCAACAGGCCTTCTGCAGTGTTTTCTCCTTTCTTATGTTTTTATGTTATGTTTATTTATCTGCAGCAGTTCAACAGCTGCTTCACTACTGTTCCCACCACCAGTATGTCAGTGTTGAAAAATTGGAGACACTTATGCAACATATGAGAATCTTTATTGAAGAAACTTTAAAAGCCACACAGTGGCTTCATCAGTCCAATACAAAGCGGGAAAGGGTGTAAGGAAAGGAGGAGTTTGAGGTAATAAATCCCTAAACCTGGAATTTGTTTTTAGTCCATCACTTTTGTAGGAAGCACAGCATAGGGCCAGAGAAGTGGCTTATATACTGCAGTCAGGTGAGACGAAGCAGGAGGGGTGGGATCACAGTGGGGGCCATCCACTAGTGTAAGCAGGTCTTGGTCCCCAAAAGTGGGACAAGAGTTGAAGAATTCTTTGTATCAAGATCCCTGATGTTGCAGTGTTTTGACAGATGTGATGAAAGGTTTAAAAAACCAGCAGCTGAAAGAGGAGCTTAGGGTTGCTAAGCTCGAGATACGTCGATTGACGGAGGAAAACAAGAGGATTCGTAGTAAACCACCTGTTGTGAATCCTCAGCTCAAGAGGGGAACCTGGTCATGGCCAGGCAACATGGAACAAAGCTGAAAATCAAGAAGACTGTTGGAGTGGCAGAAACAATGAAGAACCATAAGACAACTGTGGAAACTTCCTACCCATTTTCGGTGCTAACCTAACGAATGTGGGTTGTTTACTAGAAAAAATTACATTGATCACCAAGAAGCACTGGCGGACCCAGAGTGAGTCTACATCCCTTGAAATCCCAACGAAGACCATTGATAACGTCACAAAGAACCTGCCAGTGAAGGTAAGAACATTGTTTTAGTTGGAGACAGCCCGGTTTAAGTTTACTCAGTGCAAACAATAACATAAAACCCTCTTTAACTACAATGTCAGATCCTTGAGCAAACATTATGATGACTTCACAACATTACTCATTCCCTTCATTCCAATATAGCAATCATCACACTCACAGAAAAACCCGGCTTAAGCCTGATAATTACAGATGTCTATACCATTCCTGGCTACATGGCCAACACAACTGTAGAACAGACCCAAAAAGGGGGAGGAACAGCTATTATTACTCAAATCAAACTCGAATGTATCAATAAATCTTGCACAAGGGATGAACATGGAGAATATATCACAGCCAAATTTAAATCATAAGACCTGCAAAAACCCCTCACAGTTATAAAAAATCTACAGAGTACCACAGTCAAACATTTTCACTTTAGTAAAAAAAATAGGAAAAATGATTACTTAATGCACACTAAATAAAGCCACCCACTACTAACAGGTGATTTCAAAAATAAAAATACTACACGAACCCGGACCCACAAGTAACCGAATTCACAAACACAATGAGTAACTGCCTGTTGCTACCAGCAAAATCTAAACCTACAGAATCTCCGAGACAAGCATCCCTTAAAAGACCACATCTGGACAAAACACCATATCCCCTTTAAAAATCAGGCATAATCACAGACAACACTACAGACCACTACCCAACTTTTCTCATAACTAATCTGGCAAACTACCACAAGACATTACTAAAGTAACCTTCAGACTACATAACGAGACAGCAGTTAACAACTTTATAGCAGCTATGAATAACATCGATTGGCAAAATGAGCTTCAAACATATACAATATGAATGAATGTATAAATAATTTTCTAAGAAAAGCCCATGCCTCTATAACAGACATTGACCAGAAAACTAAACAGATCACAGCAAAAAGACTGAAAAAATCCCTGGTAACACCAAGCATTCAGATCCATTAACACAAAGCACAAATATGAAAAACAATATAGAATGGGTCAAATAACTAGAGAACAGATGAGAAATTACTCGTCAGCACTTACCACCTGATAAGAAGGTCAAAAAAAAATGTATTATGAAAATAGATTACATAACATAAAAGGTGATATGAAAAAAAACCTGGAAAACTCTATCTAAAAATTCTTGGAACTAAAAAGTTATCCAAAAACAAAGCAATAAAACTAACACAATTTCAGATGAACCACTACTCACACCAACCGAAACAGCAAACAGACTTAATGTTTTCTTCTCCACCATAGGAAAAATCTAGCAAACAAAATACCAAAGCACAAACACCCGTCCATCAGACTACCTCATAGGTACCTACCCAAATACGCTATTCCTAGCTCCAACCAAACCCACTGAAGTTATGCTCATCATAACACCCTTAAAAACAAGGCAGGAGACATAAACAACTTGCCTGCTTTTATGTAAAAAAAAGCTTCTCAAGTATTGTCACCAATTATTGCAACGCTTTTTAAAACAAATCCAGGAATATCTACCGTCCCAACAATCCTCCAAACAGCGAGGGTCACTCCGATCCACAAAGGAGGTGACCAAGCTGACTTGAATAACTAACTAACCAGTATCTAACTTACCACTGCTCTCTAAAAACTTTGAAAATTAATTCATAGACGGGTCTATTCCTACCTCGTTTTTACACAAACATATTAACCCTTGTCAGTTTTGGATTCAAGGGAAAAATAAAAGCACAAATGAGCTATCATACTGCTAAACTATATTTACCCCACTTGAAAAGAAAGAAGTCCTGCTGGGCATTTTCATTGATTTACGTAAAGCTTTCGATACAGTCGACCATGAAATGCTGTACTCCAAATTAATGCACTATGGTATCAGAGGCCACTCCTCAACTACCTAAAGTCATACCTTAGTAACAGAACTCAATATGTGTATGCAAATGATGCAAACTCTTCCCAAACCCCAACCATCACAGTAGGAGTCCCCCACAAGGAAGCGTCCTTTGGGACCACTCCTCTTTCTCATCTTTCAACAATGATCTACCGAATGAATCACCCGTACTCAAACCCATATTATTTTGCAGATGACACTACATATGTATTTTCCCACCCAAACGCAGTCTACTAGCAAACACAGTCAATGCTGAATTGCAGAAAGTATCTGCCTGGATGATGAAATAACAAACTTAAACCCCGAACACTGATAAAACCTATTTCAATCAGTTTTGGAACAAAAGCTGCAAAAGATCCCATTAACATTACGCTAAATGGATCAAACAGTCACGAGACTCACAGAGGGAAAATTCCTAGGTATCCACCTTGACAGTAGCCTTAAGTTTCGAAAAACACATACAACAAATCACCCAAGGGAAAACTCCAAGACTGTAGGCATACTAATCAAAAATAAGGTACTACGTTCCACAATCAGCTCTCCTGGCACTGTACCATTCACTCATATACCCTTATCTTACATATGGAATTTGTGCATGGGATCAACAACATCCAATCACCCAAAACCCCTAATAAACCCAGCAAAAGCAGCAGTAAGAATGATAACAAAA
>NC_069451.1:33214601-33268885 GCF_026875155.1 Cherax quadricarinatus | reverse complement strand
TTATTATATTATTATTATTATTATATTATTATTATTATTATTATTATTATTATTATTAACTATTCTAAGAGAGACACGCACGTCCTTGTAAATATACACCGAGAGAGAGACGCCTCTTAGCGTATTCATTAGCACTTTGCTAACAACGGTAGCGCCCACGTCAACAACAGTAGCACCACCAACAACAGCGCCACCTACAACAGTAGGAAAACAACCAAATAGCAATTCACGAATAAGCACCACATAACAAAAGTACCACCAACAACAGCAACACCAACAACAAGAGAGACATAAACAAAAGCAGCACTAACAACAATATCAACTGTAGCACCAATAACAGCAGTAACACAAACAACATCATTTGAAACAACGCAGCAGCAGTAGCACAGCAACATCAAAACTAAACAAAAGTAGCATCAAAAATAACAGTAGCACCAGCAAAACAATAGCACTCACAGCAACATAAGCACTCATAACAGTAGCACCAACAAAACAACAACAATCACAGCAACATCAGGCAAGATAAACTCTCACTGGTTATGGGCGATTTCAACCACAGGGAGATCGATTGGGAAAAACCTAGATCCTCATTGGGGGTCCTGAAACATGGAAAGCCAAAATGATGGATGTGGTGCTGGAAAACCTAATGCATCAACATGTTAAGGACACTACCAGAGAGAGAGGGGAGTTTCAACCATCAAGATTGGACCTTGTGTTCACCCTGAGCAGTTCAGACATTGAGGACATCACATATGAGAGGCCCATTTGAGCTAGTGATCACATGGTTCTGTGTTTTGAATACATAGTAGAGTTACAAGTGGAGAGAGCAACAGGAATTGAATGGGAAAAGCCAAACTATAAAAGGGGGGACTACACAAGTATGAGGAACTTCCTGCAGGAGGTTCAGTGGGACAGAATTGGCATGGAATACGTAAAAACAAAATGCAAGGAGGCAGAGGAAAGGTTCGTTCCCAAGGGCATTAGAAATAATGGGAAGACCAAAGAGAGTCCCTGGTTTTCCCGAAGGTGTAGGGAGGCAAAAACTAAGTGCACCAGAGAATGGAAAAGGTACAGGAGGCAAAGGATCCAGGAAAATAAGGAGATTAATCGAAGAACCAGAAACGAGTATGCAGAAATAAGGAGGGAGGCCCAGCGACAGTACGAGAACAACATAGCATCGAAAGTCAAGTCTGACAAGAAACTAATGTATAGCCACATTAGGAGGAAGACAACAGTCAAAGACCAGGTGATCAGGCTGAGGAAAGAAGGTGAAGAACTCACCAGAAACGATCAAGAGGTATGTGAAGAGCTCAACATGAGATTTAAGGAAGTATTTAAAGTGGAGACAGGAAGGCCTCTGGGTGGACAGAACAGAGGGGGACACCAACAAGGAATATACCAGTAAGTGTTGGATGACATACAAACAATTGAGGAGGAAGTGAAGAAGCTGCTAAGGGACCTTGATACCTCAAAGGCAATGGGACCAGACAACATCTCACCGTGGGTCCTTCGAGAGGGAGCAGAAATGTCGTGTGTGCCACTAACCACAATCTTCAACAATTCCCAGGAAACTGGGCATTTACATGAGGTACGGAAAATGGCAAATGTAGTACCCATATATAAAAAAAGACAGAAAAGAGGCACTAAACTATAGACCAGTGTCACTGACGTGTATAGTATGCAAAGTCATGGAGAAGATTATCAGGAGGAGAGTGGTGGAGCACCTGAAACGGAACAAGAGTATAAACGCCAACCAGCACGGATTTATGGGAGGCAAACCCTGTGTCACAAACCTACTGGAGTTTTATGATAAAGTAACAGAAGACACGAGAGAGAGGAGTGGGTTGATTGCATGTTCTTGGACTGCAAGAAAACCTTCGACACAGTTCCTCACAGAAGATTAGTGCGGAAACTAGAGGATTAGGCACGTATAACAGGAAGGGCACTGCAATGGATCAGAGAGTACCTGACAGGGAGGCAACAACGAGTTATGGTACGCGATGAGGCATCAGAGTGGGCACCTGTGATGAGCGGAGTCCCACAGGGGTAGGTCCTAAGACCAGTGCTATTTTTGGTATATGTGAATGGCATGATGGAAGGGTTAGACTCAGAAGTGTCCCTGTTTGCAGATGATGTGAAATTAATGAGGAGAATTAAATCAGATGAGGATCAAGTAGGACTTCAAAGAGACCTATACAGGCTGGACACCTGGTCCAGCAACTGGCTTCTCGAATTTAACCCCACCAAATGCAAAGTCATGAAGATTGGGGAAGGGGCAAAGAAGACCCCAGACGGAGTATAGTCTAGGTGGCCAAAGACTACAAACCTCACTCAAGGAGAAAGGTCTTGAGGTGAGTATAACACCGAGCATGTCTCCGGAAGTACACATCAACCAGATAACTGCTGCAGCATATGGGCGCCTGGAAAACCTGAGAATAGCATTCCAATACCTTAGTAAGGAATCGTTCAAGACACTGTACACCGTGTACGTCAGGCCCATACTGGAGTATGCAGCACCTGTTTGCAGCCCGCACTTGATCAAGCACATCAAGATATTAGAGGAAGTGCGAGAAGGTTAGTTCCAGAGCTAAAGGGAATGTTCTACAAAGAAAGGTTAAGGGAAATCGGCCTGACGACACTGGAGGACAGGAGGGTTAGGGAAGACATGATAACGACATTCAAAATACTGCATGGAATAGATAAGGTGGACAGAGACAGGATGTTCCAGAGAGGGGACACAGAAACAAGGGGTCACAATTGGAAGTTGAAGACCCAGATGAGTCAGAGGGACGTTAGGAAGTATTTCTTCAGTCATAGAATAGTTAGGAAGTGAAATAGTCTAGCAAGTGAGGTAGGGGAGGAAAAAACCCAAGCTTTTAAAAATGGGGTCGAAAAGCTCGTGGAGCGGGGGGACAAGGGGACCAAGTTGCACTCAGTAAAAGGGGCGGGGCCAGGAGTGAGTCCGACTCCTGCAACCAAAATTTAAGGTGATACACTACAACACTTTACAGGGAGTTCTACGCATGGTGACAGCAGTAAGAAAAGAGGAGAGGGGGGTTGGGGGGTTTGGGCATTTTTTTGGGAAACTGCAAGAAGGCTTTTGGGACACATTTTCCCACAAAGATTAGTGCAAAAACGGGGAGAACCAAGCAGGGATAACGGGGGAAAGGCACTTTTAAGGGATCGGGGGAAAAATTTCCCAGGAAGACAGCAGCGGGGTACGGTACGTGGCGAGGTTCAGAGTGGGGGCCTGTGCCCCTTCGGGGGTCCCACGGGGGTTCAGTCCTGGCCCATTTGCTGTTTCTGGTATTTGTGAACGAGATGAGGGAAAGGGAATAGACTAAAGGGTTCCCTTTTTTGAGAGGGACGGGGAATTTGATAAAAGAAAATTTCCTTTCGTCGAAGCCCCGGGCAGAACTAAAAAAGGATTGGACAGGCTGCAGACCTGGTCCAAAATTTGGGGCCCCCGGAGCCCAGCCCCCCAATTTGAAAAGTCTGAAGTTTGGGGAAGGGCCCAAAAAAGCCCGCAGAGGAAATAGTTAGGGGCCGAGCCTAAAAACCCTCACTCAAAAAAAGGGGGGTTTCCCTTTTGGGGTTTGGAGTTATAACACCGGGCCAAAATCTCCTAAAGGGCCCCACATAAAACCAAATAACGCTGTCCATATGGGCGCCTACAAACCTCAAAACCAGCTTTCCCGAATCTTTAAAAAGGGAAAATCGTTCAGGACCCTGTACACCGTGAAACCTTTTAGGCCATATTGGAGTATGCGGCACCAGTCTGGAACCCATACCTGGGCCAAGAAACGTAAAGAAACTAGAAAAAGGGTGAAAAGGTTTGGGCAACAAGACTAGTCCCAGAGCTAAGAGGTAGGGCCCTTTGAGGAGGGGGTTTTAAAGGGAAAATAAAAACCTGACGACATTGGGGGACGGGAAGAGATAGGGGATGACTTTGTAACGAATAAAAATTACTGAAGGAATTGACAAGGGGGGGCAAAGAAAAGGATTTTTCCAGAGATGGGTCACAGCAAAAGGGGGACACAGTTGGAAGTTAAAGAAAACAAATAAATCACAGGGATGTTGGAAGTTTTTTCTTCACCCAAAAGAGTAGTCAGGAAGGGAAAAAGTTTGGGAAGCGATGTAGTGGAGGGGGACCCCCTACTTAGCTTTAAGCAGGGGTATTAAAGCCACATTTCCCGGGAGAGGCCCTAGTATCGCCCCAGTGAAGAGGCGGGCCAGGAGCTCAAATTTCCCGCCCCCTGAAAACCAAAACTAGGTGAGTAAAAACACATACACACACACAAAACACACAAACACACCAAAACACACCACACACACACAACAACAAACCACACACACACAACACACACAACACACACACACACACACAACCCCAACATGGGTGCAGACGGGGGTAAAACAAGGCCCGGGAGAACCTTCGGGTTTTTGGGGGGGCCAAAAACCCCCTAGCAGTAATCAGTGGTAGGGGAAAAATCATGAAAAAACCTCCGATTTGAAAACTAATTTAAATTATTTGGGAAAAAAATTCGGGGGGAAAACCAAAATTCAGAAATTTTTTTTTAAAAAAGTCCCAAAAAACCTTTTGGGGCCCACTAGGCAGTTGCCACACAGAAACAAACATAAAAAGATAAAAGGTGAGTGTGGGAAACGGGGGATCAAAAATTCCAGCGTTTGGTTAACAAAGTGAAAGTGGGGGCACCGTAATGTGAGAGTAAAAAAGGGTTAAATTAGGAAAAAGGAAAGAAAGAAAAAATAAAATAAAAAACGGGGGAAAGGTGGAGGTAGGCCTACTGAAGCAGGGGACTCAAACATTTTTGTATGCCATTATACATATAAAGTGTAACCCGAATGTGAATGTATTCGGTAATAAGGGGAAAAGTGAAATCACTTGGGAAAAGGGCGGGATGCATGAGCATTATGGTTATAAACACTTGGGTAAAGGAGTTACAAAATAGTGAGAGAAGGCCCTATGTACGACGGCTACGTCTTTCAGCTTTTTGGCAATTGTCACCCCACACCCCCTGTCAGTGAAAGTTTTCCCAAACCTTTTTTGAGGTTGCATTTTGAAAGGTTTGAGTCGGCCCTGCATCACTGTTAGATACTGGCCCTCACTCCTCAAGCCATTACCAAAATTAGAGTAGAAATAGAAAGAGGAGAGTGCAAGGGGGAAAAGCGGAAAGTGGGGGAAAAACGTCAGCATTTAAAGTTTGAGCCCAAGGGAAAAAATTTTTACAACCTGGGCTACTTTCTGAATTTTTAAAAAGTAGAATCGATGTTTTAACAAGTTTTGGGGTATGTTTAAATTTAACGGTTTTCAAACCGGAAATTCTTAGCAGTTTGAATATTTAAGAAGTGGGGGCACCCAACACACACACACACACACACAACACCCCCACACACACACACACACACACACCCCCACACACACACACACACACCCACCACAACCACAAACACACTCACACACAGGAGCCGGGACCCCGGGACTGGGAAATTTCGACCCCTGCAACCACAAATAGGTGAGTAAAAAATAGGTGGTACCAAAACAAAACACACATCCCACACATACACACACACATAAAAAACACACACACCACACCCCAAAATACCACACATACACACACACTTTCCAAACTTACACACACAACACACACACATACACACACATACACACCACATAAAACACCCACACACACCACACATACAAATACAAAACCCCACCACACACACACACCCCACACACACTTTCCCAACACCCCCACTCACACACACACACACCCCACACACACACACCACAACACACACACAACACACGTACACACACACACACAACTTTCCACACACACACCCCATACACACACAAATACACAACACCAAAATACACATAAAACTACACACCCCGGAACAAGCCTTGTAAGTTTGTAAAACCCACGAAACACACACATACCCGGATTTCACACCACCCTGTAAAACTGCCCAATTTAAACCCTTGCCCCTTTCCCCCCCCCCCCCTCTTCCATCCAAGTAGAAAACCTATCCCCCTACCTTTCTCCTCTTTCCCTATATCTCTTCTCTCTACCTACACTTTTATTTTCCTCTCCCCTCTCCTTCCCTCCCCCCATTTCTCCCCTCTAAACCTTTTATACCTCAAACCACCCCCCCCCCTCTAACTTTCTCCCCCCCTCAACTTTTCCCCCCTCCCATTATTTTCCCCTCCCCCTTTTCCCCCATCTCTCCCCCCTCCTCCCCCCCTTTCTCCCCCTAGCCTCTCCCCCTCCCCGCTTTTCCCATCCCCCCCCCTCTTTCCCCCTTCTCCCCCCCCCCCCCACTCTCTCCCCCTTTTTTTCCCTTTCTCTTTCTCTCTCTCTCTCCCTCTCTCCCCTCTCTCCCTTTTTCTCTCTCTCCCCCTTCCCCTCTTTTCTTCTCTCTCTCTTCTCCCCCTCTCTCCCCTCTTTCTCTCTCTTTTCTCTCTCTCTCTCTCTCTTCTTTTGTCTCTCCTCTTGCTTTTCTCTTCCCCTTTTTCCCCTTCAAAACTCCCCCCTTCCCCTACTTTTTCCCTTCACTCTCTCTCCCCCTCTCCCTTTTCCCTTCTCTCTTCTCTCAAAAAAAAAAAAATGGGGGGGAAACTCGCGGGAAAACCAAAGGGATCAATGGGGAATGGTTCTGGTAGGGGGATAGTGGAGGGAGGAGCAGGGGGAAAAGGATGGAACAAGAGGGGGGAGAAAAAATTTAGGAAAAGCTTTCGAAAAAAGGGAAGAAAGAGCTTCTGGGGAAATTGGAAAAGGGGTTTGGGAAGAAGGAGAAAAAGAATTGGGGGCAAAAGTCGAAACTGCAGTGCCAAGATGGGGGTTTCCTAAAAGTGAGAAAATAGGCTGAAGCAAGTTCAGGGGCAGTGAAGGAAGACCCCGCTTTTTAAGTGCGGGGGCCGAACGGGAAGGAAAGGGAAATTATGAATTAGGCTAAGGTCATATCAGCCTCCCAAAGGGAAAGGCCCAAAGGGGAGTGAAAGGGAAGAACGCGGGTTTTGCAGATGGGGGAGGGGGGATGGTTTCGAATGCTGGGGCCCCAACCCCAGGTACCCGAGCCACTGGAAAAATAAAGGGGGGAAGAAACTGCCCAAAATTTACAGGCAGGATCCCGAGCCCACAGAGGGTGAGGAAAATGGGGGGGAAAAGAAAGGGCAAAATCAGTGTTTATCCATGGGCTTCAGGAGAGAGAGGAAAAGGGCCCCACACAAAAGGCCAGGGCCCCCGGGAAAAAAGAAAGGAGATTGAGAAAATCATCAAAGGAAATTTTGTGAAGAGATGGCCAGATTTTTAAATTTTTAGAGAAAGGGGGGGACTCGAAGGGGAGAAACCGGCCAATCAAGCTGATTCTCCACGGAAACATGCGGAAAAGGGGTCCTCCAAGAGAAAAACCAAAAGATTTGGGGAAAAACTCGGAAAATGTACAAGAGGGTGTTCCAGACAGAGACGAAAAAATCCCGAACGACAGGGAGTGGGGAGTGAAAAAAAAAAGGAAAGGAGCTAGGGGAAAAAAGTTTAAGGATGGAACCAGCAAGGTCTGTTTAGAGCGAACAGAACAGCAAGGGGAAGCACAAAACACAACTATTCTCAGAACCATACAACCTATTTACACCCCTTTCCCCCCCCAAAACTACAATCCAAACCCCCAAACCTTCCCCCCACCACCGAGCTATGAATCCCACAGTTTAAAAGGGGAACCCGGGCTCCCACCCTCACGGCCCCCCCAAACCCCATTTTTGGAAAAAGGAAAAAAGAAGGGATGGTACCCAAACGCCTTTATGGGAAAAACAAAAAAGGGGGGAGTGGCATGAAAGAATCAAAGAAACATCAGGACATCATAGCCCCTCACAGAAACCAAGCTTACGGTATGAAACAGTCCATCTTTCCAACGGGGAAACCCAAAACCTTAGGAAAGACAGAGGGGAAAAAGGGGGGTGGAGGGGTGGCGTTGCTGAACAAAAACGCTGGGGAATTTTTTAAAGAGATGGGGAGGGAAAGCGGAGGGAAAAAAGTGATTTTCATAGCCGGGGGAAAAAAAATTCACTTGGAGGTTTCCCCAAAGGGGGTAAAAGCAGTGATGTATAACCCACCCCAGAACAGCAGGGGGGCCAAGGCCGAGTCGACAGAGGGAATAGAGCTTTGGGTTTAACACTGGCTAGAGTGGCCAAAAAAGGGTCTTTATGCAGGGCCCAAAACTCCCGATCATGGGTTTACCCCTTTTAACCCCAAAGGGGATCGATTTGGGGGAAATTTGGGCCCACATGGGGGCCCAAAATACATGGGGGGCTAAGATGATGGAGGGGGGTTTCGGGGAAAAATTATGTGCCAACCGTAAGGGGCAAACAAGAGAGAGAGGGACGATGAAAACCCGCAAGGGTGGAATTTGTATTTCCCCCTTGGTAGTGCAGATATGAAGGGAAACACATTGAAAGACCCCTTTTGGGGCCCGTGACCAAGTGGTTTTTAAACTTCGGGAAAACACAGTAACCACAAGTGGAGGGAAAAAGCGGAAGGCCAGGCGAATGAAGCCAAACTACAAGAAAGGGGGCTACCAGGAATGAGGAACTCCTGAACGGGGTTCAGTGGGACGAGAACTGGGAGGGAAGCCCAGTTTAAAGAGATGAAAGGAATATGTAGCAACAAAATGCAAGGGGGCTGAGGGGAGGTTTTTACCCAAAGGGGGAACGGGAAAAATGAAAAAGCCAGGATGACCCATGGTTTTACCCCAAGGTCAGGGAGGCAAAAACCCAAATGTGTGGAAAAGGAAAAATTAAAAGAAGCAAAGAACCCCGGAGAAAAAAGGAGAAAAGAACGTAGAAACCAGAAACGAATATGCACAGTAAAAAAGGGGGGGCCCCAAAAACAATAGAAAAGGACATAGCAGCGAAAGGGCCCAAAAATTTACCCAAAAATTTTGTACAGCCACAACAAGGGAAAAAAAACAGTTTAAGGACCAGGTAATCAGGCTAAGGAAGGAAGTACATCAAGAAATTAGAATGTCCCCAACTAAGGGAAAAAGGGGAGGGTTTTGGAAAACGACCTGGGACATGGAGGAAAAGGGGGAGAGAGGGGGGAAAAAATAACAACATAAAAAAATAATTAGAGGAAAATTTACAAGGTGGAAAAAAAAAATATGAAGTTCCCGAGATAGGATGCAGCAACAAGGGTAACAATTGGAAAGTTTTAAGACTCAGATGAGTCACGGGGGGTTTTTTGGAAGTATTTTTCAGTCACAGGTTGTCGGGGAAAAAGGAATAGTGGGGGGGGGGGAAGGGGGAAAAGTTTGGGGGCCAAGGGGTCCATAAAATAGTTTTAAAAAGAGGTACGACAAATCCAAGGAAAGGATTGACCTAGTAGCAACCAGGAAAGAGGGGGTCCCGAAGGGTGTGAAAACGCCCCCCGCAACCCAATTTTGGTGGTGCAAATTTGGGGATAAACACATTCGTCGACAAGCAAACTTTGGGCAGCCAAAGGGAAATTTGAGGCACTGATAAAATACAGGTTAAAAAATTTTTTGTTACTTTTACTCTCAAAATAGACTAGGGGTGACAACCCTATTAGCTCTAAATTTTCAATATAGAGCTACGGTTTTGACAAAAAAAATTTGCTTTTTATTCTCAATTTTAGAGTATTTTGACAACAAATTCCCAAAAGCTTGTGGAGTGTGTTTCTTACCTCACCACAAAACTCACTGAAACCTTTTATTATTGTTCCAACAGTCATAGAAGGTGGTTTTGTTTTCCAAGTTTATTTTTGAGGTGAAAAATCGGTTTTATTTTTTTTTACCCAAAAACTTTTTAAAATTATAAAAATATTCACTGGGGCAAATATTGATATGTATTGAACACATTCCATTAATTTTATTTTTTCCTTTCTAAATAAAATATTTTTATCTTAGCTGCCTGCTTTTTTTTTTAAAGATTAATTTTAAGAAAAAAAAAAGAAATTTTAAACCCTTTTAAATTTTTTTGTTTTTTTCTTCTTTTTAGATGTTTCCCCTATTGTTAAATGTTTTCAGACAACTTCTGCACATTTGTGGTGAGGTGACCCTTTGGCATCACAGAAGCCCGTATAACTGCTATTGTTAGAAAGGCGGAAACAACCCACAATTTTGGGTACAAGATTGGTGACCAGGGTAAGAACTGGCTCCACACAAATTTCTGCAACAATTGTTTCTACTAACCTTCCCATAGGGTTTAACAGGGAAAAGGAAAGGAAATGCCTTTTTTGTGTAATGGCATGGCGGGGAGCCAACAGAAAGAAAACCCAAAAATTTCTATTTCTGCATGGTATTCCCGTAAAAAGGGCTTGTCCCAAAAAAAAAAAGGAGGGCTATTGATATCCATCAGGGATTTGCCAAGTTCCACATGGGGGAGGTCTACCCGTTCCCGAGGCACCCTCTTTGGGATTTCCCAGGGAGATGAAGAAAATGGGGAGGAAGGGAAAAAGACCCAAAACATTTGGGAAGAGGCCACTATAACCAAGCAAAAAGGCAGAAAAGTAGGACGGGTTTGAGTTTTAAAAAATACCCACACATTTAAAGTTATAATAAAAAAATCAAAATTAAAAAAAAAATTTTCTCGTATCTTTAAACTTTTTAGCCCAAAAAGTAAATTTTTTAAATGATATTTTGGTTTAGGAAAATGAAAATACACAAGAATTAATAATCTCTTTAAGAAAAATAAAACTTTTTAAAAAATTTTTGGCCCGGGTTTGGGGTACAATTCTTTTTAACCCCTCTCCCGTACTGTTTAAACGGGGTAAAATTGAGTATATGGGGTGGGGTTATTTCCCAAAACAAGGTATTATTCGGATCAAATCAGCAATCGAAATTTTATTTTTTTGGATATTTCACCACCTGTTTACATGGTTACATTTTTGAACCCTGTATGAAAAACTTTTGTAGATTAAAATCATCTCTCGGCTTTGAAAAAAAAAATTTTGTAAAAGAAAAACAGTAGAACTGAGGAAAAATCTACCCAGAGACAGGTTAAAATCATCTTCTGCTATGTTCTGTATATAAAATTTTGGGAAAGCTGTGAAAGGGGGGAAGATCTCAAAACCCTTTAACGGTCCCTTTCCCTACCAAACTCTGTAATGCAGTGAAAAAGCAACTGGTTGGCTAACTTCTACAAAATATAGACACCCAGGTGTTGAAACAGCATCTAATTCACCACTGAATAATGTCATTAAAAGAGATATATAATTAGTTTGTTGGCTAGTGAAGTTTACAGCCAATCGTCTACACTTGGGTCATGAGGCTGCAAGAAACTTTTTCACCACAATACAAGAATACTTCAGTCCTTAAAATAGGGAGTTAAACTCTCATTATATCAACGCTGAGAGAAATTCTTCTGATCAGATCAGATCGGACTCACAGGTAAGGACCCACGAGGGGCGAGGGGCAAGTGGGGACAGTGCGAAGAATAGACGGTGAGAGGAATGTCTGAGTCGAAGAGAGAAGAGTCAGGACTAGACCCAACAGCTAAGTCTTGGAAGCAGACGGAAACAGCAACACAAAAACAGAGAACTCAGTCGTCAGGCTGGCGAGCTATCTGCATCTTGTATTCTTGATGTTGATTGGCGGCTGGCAGAAGCTGGAGGCGTGGTCAAGGGAGGCTAGCATCTTGATTGGTCAGGTGTCGTTCAAGTGTGAGTCAGGAGTTACATCATTTCTTCAGTGTTGGAGGCATTCCTTATGTTGTGCAGTTGTTGGGAGGAAACGATGAGTAGTCTTGTAATCTTGGGTCGAAATGCTGGGTCGCTTGTAACTGGTCAAAGGTCATCTTGAGTGTTGTGAAGGAGCAATTGGTTCCTTTACTATTTGTAAACTTGACTGTTCTGTCGAGTAATTTCTCGTACAAAGTGTCGACATTCATGGTGGGTTCTTGGTCAGGAGTCGTATAAAAAGTTACATCTTTCCAGTGCAGGTATTGATCTCGGTGTTGGTCTTCTGTATTAATACGTCGAGTGATGACTGGTGAGGTTTTTGTTGGTGGTTGCAGCATTGAAGGTTCATTCAATGTTGGTGTCTTCACTACAGAGTGTATAGAAGACTGTGGTGGAATCGTGGCTTCTGATTGGTCCATTTGTGTAGTGGTGAGTGGAGGCGAAGGAATGATATTTGCGCCGCCACGACGAGCCAACCGACGAATAGGTGTGGTGCTGTCTTGGATGTTATCAGGTGAATGTTGATTGGAGGATTCAAAAGAGGATGCGTCGTCGTTATCAATTATTAATTCCTACAAGTCGACAGACACAGAGGTCGCCGTCCAGCCGCCGTGGAGAGAAGACGTCGCCGCTCCTGCTCTTTGGTTATCCTGAGTAATTCGAGATCAGAGCAACTCTGAACACTGTTACTCGAGATTTTTCTTGGGTTATCAAGAGTTGTTCTTCACCAGAGCTGAGAGGAAACTTGCTTGCAGTCACTTCGAGCCCCATCCCATCAAGAGGGTAAGGCGGTGACTTGCTTGCTTGTTCACCCCTCTCTTCCCCATCCCCCCATCCTTCCCTTCCTCCCTCACCCAAACACTACATGGCCCACACACTACATCTTGTTCTTTGTTAATTCCCTCAAAAGGGGAGGCTGTGGGAGTGTTTGTTTGGTGGTTCAATTGAAGGGTTCTTTTCCATGTTGGGGCTCCTTTACAGGTTTTTGGGGGAAACTGTTTTTTTAATCTTGGTCGAAATTGGGGGTCCGGTGAAAGTGGTTTTTGTTTTGGAGGCAAGGTTTTTATATTTGCGCGCCAAAAACCGACAAAGGCAAATTTAGGTGGGTTTTCTTGGTCGGGGATTTTAAACCCCCAGTGATTTTGATTGGGTTTGGTTCAAAAGAGGATCTGGGGGTTTTTTTTTTTCCACATTTAAAGGGCACAATTTTGGGTCCACCGGGTAAGAAGACGTGGGGTCGGGGCTCTTTGGGTATTTTGATTTTAGTGGGGGAAAAGAACCCGACACGGACCAAATTTTGGGGGTGGTTTTGGTTTACGGGTAAAGTTGTTGGGGGATTCAAAAAAACCCCTCGAAAAAAAATTTAAAATTAAGAAAGGGGGGGGGGTAAAAGGGGTTTTGGTTTTTTTTTTAGAATTTTTGGGGTTGGGTTTGGGGTTTTTTTGGGGGGGTTTTTTTTTGGGTGGGGGGGGGTTGGGTGGGGTGTTTGGGGTTTTGTTTTTTTTTTTTTTTTTTGGGTTTTGTTTTTGTTTTATTTTTTTTTTGGAAAGGGGGGATTTAAAAAGGTTTGAATTTAGGGGGGGTTTTTAAAAATGGGGGATTTTGGGGGGTTTAATGAGGGGGGAAGGGGATTATAATAGTGAAATAGAATTGAATTGGGATTTTTGTTAAAGTTTTTGAAATTTTTTTGGGGAAATGGGGAAAGAGAAGGTTGTTTTGATGAAAAAAGAGGAAAGAATTAAGCTTTTTGCTTTTTAAATTTGCTCCGGGGTGTTTTTTAAAACCCCCCTGGGCGTACTTTCCTTCTTCTGAAAAAAGGGGTTACTTCACTGCTGAAGCATAGTTCTAAAAAAAATTGAAGGGGTTTTGGTGTTCCCCAGTTGCACCCGAAAGCTAAAACCCAAGGGACTGTGTTTTTTGCCAGAATTAACAGTTTCATGCACATAGCACAGCAAAGAAATTTTTGAAGACTTTAATAGGGAGAATTTTGAATTTAGGGCGCGAACCATAAATTCTCAAAAACCTAACAACAACCGGGAAACCTTAAATTTAATACTTGAACACCTGAAGAAGCCAAACTTGGTGTCAAAAGGGCTTCAAATGTTTGGCACCAGATGTACACCGCCCAAATCTCCTTGAACGATTTGTCAGTGTGACACAATGTTTAAATTTTATCCCTTGGTCATACCCCCAAACAAAGCAGTACTCAAGTACAGATTTGCAGCATTTGCTCTGGCCAACATTCTATAGAATTGTACAAAAAAAAACCCCCAAATGTGCCTCTGCAAGGAAAAACCATCGTTTCTGCTATCTGTCCGAGGGGAAAAAAGGAAATGAAAAAAAATATAGAAGCAAAGAAACTGTCCACTTCTAAGAAACCACCCCCGCCACCCCCCAACAATTTCCCAAATTTTCCTTTCCCAGCTCTGCCGGATCTTGTGAACCCTTTTTGCTCTACCACTGTTCCAATGTTTGGGAATTCTGCCCCTTTTGGAGTGCCCCAATCTAACCCTCACCTCAACAAACACAAACGAAACAACAAGGTTCAGCCTCACCTCCCATGTCTCAGGTACCCAGGGGGGAATAACAAAACGAAACTAATATATATGCTGGCCAAAAGACAAGCAGGTGGTGACATTTCATCTATGCTCTAATTTTTTTAAATGATTTTTTATTGCAATGGATCGCTCCCATTACTATCCCTGAAAATGTTAAGACGATTTTGGCCGAACCTTCTCATAACAAAAGTATTTTTCCCTATTTACTTCTTCAAATAAGTCAAATTCTCCCTTGTCCGGGGATCCCCCACCTCGCATAACCAAGTTGTCAACTTCTCTCAACCCGTGAGTCAATATTGACCTTAACGATGCCCCAAGATTGGTGCTTACTCTTCCCTATTGCAGCTGATCCTTTTTTGAACGGGAATTTCCCCCGGGTAAATCACCTGGCCTCCCAGTTTTTCCCCCTTGGAGCCTCCACAGTCCCCCATTAACTCTCCGAGCCTCTGCTTCCGTTACGGGGAACACAACACCTCATTTTTTTCTGATGATGGCTCTAGTGATCTAATGTTTCTGAAAATATTCCCAATTCAGTGAAGATTTGACATTTTCCCAAACCAAGCAACTACTCAAAAACTTCCCTCCTCCCTTGACGAGTCCACAGGATAGTGTGGATACCAAACATGACATTATTTGCACCCTTTCAGACCGCTGTACACGAGCGAAGTCAAGAAATAATGGGATTACAATTTTCCAATTTAATATTCAACATTTCTTTAATAACCGTTCCCTCCTAAAGTTGAACTACATAATTACAATCTCGATGTTATACTCTGAACAGACACTCAAAATTTTGATCAAATATTAAATTACGGGGTTACTCACTGTGGAGAATCAGAGGCCCCTTTATGGTGTATCCATCTTATTTAAAATAGGCTATATTTTTTAAAAAAATTCATGTTGGAAGATAACATTCTTGCAATAGAAATGACAACGTCCAGGGACAACTATGATAAAACGGGATATTTCCCCCGAACAACAACATAAGAGTAAATTTCCTCTACATAGGATATTAAGCAAAAATATTCCAACAATTCTAGGGGGAGATTTTTAAATGCTCATCCCCCGCCCTCTTAAACTGTAGCGGGTTTCCACTGGGGGACTTAAAAGGAAAACAACAATTTTAAATCATGACAGCTAGAAACTTGTCATTTTAGCCCATTTTTTAAAAACGTAATTGGACCTCATCCAGGACACCAGATAATCCTGGGAAACAGAGACTGTGACATCTTTTATTTTCGTATGATACGACCGTATCTTCCGGGGGAAAGTAGGATCTGACCTATCCCTTTAAATACAACTACAAACTTCTCCGTTTAAAAACCTGTACCTCCCAAACCCAATCTTAACCCCTAGGATTTTTACCCCCCTTTAGGGCAAATTTTTGGTGACGTGAAATTGTGTCATTTGGGAAAAATTTCCTTCCACTGCAATTGAGACGCAAACAGGTCCCTTCACAAAGAAAATTGAAGCTACAAAGCAACTTGTCAATTAGCTTTACAAAGATTATCAACAAAATTTAAAACCCCTTTGGAAATTAAGGGGCTTTAAGAAATTTTTCAACAGAATGTCGAAGGCATCTTCAAAAGCGAAACCACCATACACATTCACAGATTGAGGCAAGAATTAAAAAAACATGATTTGTCATCACAAAAGGGACTTATGGAAATTGCTATTCTTCAACTAACATAAAACCTAGCCACAAAATTTTTGGGGTAAATCCGCAACTGTTGGAGCAAAGCACAAGGCTCCTAAATACCCAATTCATACCTTTACTGAAGAGATTTGAGATTAAACTTGATAAAACCCCAGGACCAGGGTAATTTGGGTGGGTGATGTAGGGAAAAATTCTCCCCACAATAACATCGTCAATTTAACAACAAACAATCATTGGGAAGTGAAAGGATAATAGAATTTTTTTGAGATTCATCAGGTGGGGGTTGGGTAGGAGAGTGGTGGAGACACTGTTGAGTGGCTTTTAGAATCTTGGATTTTGTAGATTGAATCTTTGGGAATTCAGCGTAAGTAGGGGAGGTTCCAAGACTTCTTTATTCTTCCTTTATTTCTTTGGAGGAATCCTAGCACTGGACATTTGGGTGCAAATAGGGGATCACCTTACAGTTTTATGCAAATGGGAAACACATGGAATGCAAGAACAAAATCGGTCCGCAGACCCCAGGGAAAAATATCTCTTTTTTTCACGTGGCAGTCGGCGTAGAGTGACTGTAATAACATGTCCCGAAGGTGTTATTACGGAAGTGTTTTGGGTTTAATCTGTCGAGGGTTATGAAGTAGTAAGAGATGCCGGCCTCAGCATTGCTCGTCGCCATGGGAACTCCAGAAAGTGACCCTTTACATTGAGGAAGTGATGGGGACTTCACAACAGAGTCAATCTTTGGCCAGGGTTGAGGTCTTCCAGTGATGTCGTAATTTCCTGGAGGACATGTTCTGATCCTGCAAGACGTTTCATAAACACTGAACGTTTTTGCAACATTATGGTGAGTGGGGATGGAAAGCCGCGGTCTTCTAAGGTCTTCAGCATGGTGTAAGCACTTTGGCGCTTCACACATCGAGAAAAATGACATGAAAGCTCCTTCATGACTGATCTTGGAGAACTTTTGCGGAAGACAAGTTTAGAGAAGCTGCAACTCAAGCTTTTGTGGGGTCACGACGACAGCAACTTGGGGTTAATTCTCATACTGAACATCGGGGATGGAGAGGTTCCCCCCCAACGGGGGCGAGGAACTGTCAAGAAGGAGAGCTGCTAGACCTGCCGGGCGGAAATCAGAAGCGAGTTTTTTTTTGCAGCCACAACCGCCTCTTCCCCCAAAAATGAGCAACTCTACTTAATTGTTTTTCATATATACTTAGAGTCCTAACTTCAATTTTTTGTATATAAATATATTGAGCAATTAATTTATGCAGTTTTTGGGCTTTGCAAAAGTCTATTATAAAGAGGGAGTCTACTCTGGACTTTTAAATTTTTTATGCAATAAATAAAGGCTCGAATTTTTTCTAAGCAGGGAAACAATATGAGAATGAGACGCTTGGCAGCATCTGGGAAACCTTTTTAAAAGGGAAACGTTTTACAACAGTGGGGTTCCCATTCCAATACAGGAAAAATGGTGAAATTAAGGAGGAAATTTTAGGGAACAGTCCCTTTAGCCTAGATTCGATACTAAATAACAAAAAAGCACAATACCGTGACTGGAACATACACAAATAACCCGCACATAAAAGACGAACTTACGACGACGTTTCGGGCCGACTTGGGCCATTTACAAAATCAATGGGCCAAGTCGGGCCGAACGCGTGTAACTTCGTCTTTTATGTGCGGGTTTTTTTGTGTTTCGATGAGCTCAGTCCATCAATTTTTTGTCTTACTGGACTGTAGAACCACTAACTGGAAAAAGTTTTACACAAACATTCCCAATGTTTACAAGTGTCCCATTCTTTAAATATCGATCTTTCTAAATCTTTTCGTCACTCTGTCCACAGCAACTCTTGGGGCCTCATACAGGGGAAATTCTTCAACACTTTCCAATCTGTATCATACCTCTTAAAAATGGACTTTTTACCATGACAAGTCCCCCCCTGCTTCAACTCACCTGACTACAGTATATAAGTCGATGAATGAGACGCTATTCAGCACTTAGGTATCTTTATTGTGAAAACGTTTTGCCAACCAGCGGTTTTCTCAGCTCAGTTCAAGATCAGAAAGCTGAGTACTCTCTCCCTCAGCTTGGAGTCGATGTGATCAGCCCTTCAATCTTAAGAAGGCGCTTATATACTACAGGTAGGTAAGGCACAGCAGTCGTAGGCTGTGTCGCCATGGAAAAATAATAAGGTAAATTTATATCATTTCTGAACCTTTTACTACACAATCTATTCAGTTTTATTGATGTTTACCCTTGTATTTCTTACTAGAACAAGTCTGTAAACAGGAATATATTATTTATCAAGTAAAATGTCATTACATCATGTGACCAGAAGATTATTTTAAAAAAGTGGACATTATAGTTGCTTAAGATTATGTAATATTGTCATAAAAAAATATTTGAGAAATAAATGAAGGCAGAATTCCTGAGTATCAGAGTTTATACAGGGAAAGATATGTCGGTTTTAGCCCTAATATCACTAATAAGTCCACATTAGAATGTGGAATTATCTTTATATAGTATGAGAAATTTGTATTTTAGTTATCTGGAGTTTATCTGGAGAGTGTTCCGGGGGTCAGCGCCCCCGCGGCCCGGTCTGTGACCAGGCCTCCTTAGGTCAGTGTCCCAGGATGCGACCCACACCAGTCGACTAACACCCAGGTACCCATTTTACTGATGGGGAACATAGACAACAGGTGGAAAGAAACACGTCCAATGTTTCTACTCTGGCTGGGAATCGAACCCAGGCCCTCACCGTGTGAAGCGAGAGCGTTAACCACCAGGCCACCAGTTATAGTGGACTTCAATATACATTTGGCACTTGGAGAGGTTGCAGAGTGAAATCGAGTGTTGTGGTTGTTATGGTGGGTCACGTGACAGGTTCATGCACAAAATTATCCACCAGGAATCTAGAGGTTGAAATATTTTTTTCTGTAGTTGATAAAGACACATAAATAGCAAAATGGAAATTTTATTAAGACGATGTTTCGCCTGAAAGATAGACAAAAGAAAGTAACCTTATTTACGTAATAAAACATTTAGTAGAAAAACATTGAAATAAGCCTAGAGGCCTACGCTACGTAAGTAATGCTGTCAAGAGCAGTAGAGACATTGGTGAGAAGTTCGAGGCGATAAACATGGTTCAGTTTGTGTATATAGATTTTGTCAGTTCGAACCTGCAATGGTCCTGCGTGATTGTGTTTGATATCATATTGAGAATAGTTTCAACGTGTTTTTCTTGTATTTTCTTCTTTTATTGCGATTCTGGAATCGATAAACCTCATCAGATGGTTGAGTGAATTTGCGTTGAACACGTATTGTTCCTGTTATCACTGTACTCGTGGTAGGTGATTAAAGATTCATGTGGGTTTCTCAGTGTAAATGTTGTACCATCCATCAAATGGAATTTCTTAGTAATTAAACACGTTCATTTTTATATAGTCAAGGACAGTAGTTGTTATCACTTCTACTTAATTGATGGTTTGGTTGAAAATGTTTATGATACTGTAAGAGACGTTATACGTGAATAACCTTCCGCATCGGTCTGATTTTAGCAGTTTAGACTGTTTTCAAGATTTTTATGGTACATTATTATTATTATTACTATTATTATTATTATTTTTATTATTATTATTATTATTATTATTATTATTATTATTATTATTATTATTAATATTATTACTTATATTATTATAATTATTATTATTATTATTATTTATTATTATTATTATTATTATTATTATTATATTATTAATATTATTATTTTTTATTATTATAATTATTATTATTATTATTATTATTATTATTATTTATTATTATTATTATTATTATTATTATTAGAGTGATAAAATAGATTTGTCAGAATGTATTAATGTTGGTAGAATTACCGACAGTATATAAAGTAAAAGGACACAAGTGCAACTAATGTGACATTTTATTGTGGCAACGTTTCGCACTCCAGGAGCTTTATCAAGCCGTAACGGCTTGATAAAGCTCCTGGAGTGCGAAACGTTGCCACAATAAAATGTCACACTAGTTGCACTTGTGTCCTTTTACTTTACAGATTTGTCAGAGCTTATTGTTAGGGTAGCACTGAAAGTTGGTTGGGCAAATGTTCTGTTTGTGGGTTGGTATTGTAAAGGACCTGCCAAGTATGGGCCATTATTATTATTATTATAACCAAAAAGAAGCGCTAAACCACAAGGGCTATACAGCGCTGCAGGGCAGGAAGGAAGCGGGGGTATCAGGTGGCAAAAGGGAGAGGGATAATTAGCAGGTTATCGAGAACAACGGAGCAGTGGATAGTGCAGGGGCAGAGGGTAGCAAGAGATTGAGGTAGAAAGGGCTGAGGGGAGTGTGAAATGTATTGTCATCAGAGTTTGTGGAGTAAGTCAGTTGTTGTCAAGAAGTCAGTGAGAGAGTCAGGATTAAACGAGGGTCCATCAGCAAGAAGGGAAGGTAAAGAGACAGTAGTAGAGCAGAGACGACGTTGGAGGTAAATTCTGCGTGCTCGTTGATAGAGAGGGCAGTCTAACAGAATGTGGCTAACCGATACTGAAACCTGGCACATGTCACAAAGAGGAACAGGGCGCCTCTCCATGAGATACCCATGAGTAAGACGAGTGTGGCCAATGCGAAGACGGGAGTAGTCTCCCAACCTCGACACTGATGACTAGAAGATGGCAAGTAACCTATTCTCGGTTTAATAGAATGAAATTTGTTACCGAGTAGATTAGACCAACATTGTTGCCAACAGGTGTGAAGGTGGGTAGCTATTACAGCAAAATAGTCCGTAAATGGAACACCTCTATATGAAACTGGTAGGTCATGTACTGCTGACGGTGCAGCAGTGTCTGCCTGTTCATTGTCCTGTACGTCAACATGACCAGGGACCAAACAAAAAACAATATCTTTATATTTGGTAGGGATACGGCATAGCCAAAGTTGGATACGGAGGACTAGGGGATGAGGTGTATCAAATTTTCATATAGCCTGTAGAGCACTAAGGGAGTCTGATACAACCACAAATGATGACACAGGCATAGATGCAATATGGATAAGTGCTGCAAGAATGGCATACAATTCAGCTGTAAAAATGCTAGCCGAGGATAGTAAATGTCCTCATACTACACTATCCAGAAACACTGCTGCGAATCCTACGCCATCAGAAGACTTAGAGCCATCTGTGTACACTGCGATGGCATGAGAATGAAAGAAGAAGTGGTCAAGAAAAAGAGAGCAAGAAGCTACCCTAGGCAGTTGGGCTTTCGCACAAGGGAGTGAAAAAGAACAGACTTGAACAGCTGGAACTTCCCAGGGAGGTAGGGAAAAGTGAGATGCTACATGAACATAGAAAGGTGGTAACTGAAGGGAAGACAAGAGCGAATGTAGCTGAAGAGAAAAGAGACGGAGCAAACAGGGGAGACGAACAAATAAAGAATGTCTACTAACATTGGTGACTATTCTATATATGGAAGGATTGTGGAGATCATGAGAGTGAACATAGTAGCGAAGGCAATGGGCATCACGGCGATCGGACAAGGATGGAACATTCACTTCTGCATAGAGGCTCTCAACAGGGGAAGAGCGAAAAGCACCAGGCACAAACGTAATCCTTGGTGATGGATGGGGTTAAGGCTAGAGAGAGTAGCAGGAGAGGCCGCTGAATTGATCTTGTCACCATAATCGAGTTTCGATAAAATGAGGGCTGAATGTAGGCGAAGGAGAGTTCGACGATCAGCTCCCCATGAAAGATGAACAAGGGTTTTAAGAAGGTTCAGCCGGTTGTGACAAGTTGCCTTCAGAGAGGTAATCTGAGGTTTCCAAGATAACCTACGGTCAAAGAGAAGGCCTAGAAACCTGACTGTATCACGTTCAGGGATACGTGAGCCATAGAGGTACAAAGGATGATCGGAGATGACAGAGCATCTAGTGAAATTAATTTGGTGAGTTTTGGTACTGGAAAATTTAAACCCATGCGTGGTGGTCCAATTGGAAATACGGTCGACCGCATGCTGGAGAGAAACTGTAATGAGATGACAGTCAGCGCCTGCACAAGCTATAGCGAAGTCATCAACATAGAGTGATGACCAAATATTGGATGGAAGACTAGAGGCCAAATCATTTATTGTGTTGTGCTCAGAACACATCCCTGGGGGACACCTTCAGCTTGGATAAAGTCTGGGGAGAGCACATTATTAACCCGAACACGGAAATGTCTGTCAGTTAAAAAGTTTTTAAGGAAGGATGGTAGATTGCCTCGGAGACCTAAGGAGTGGGCTTGGGCCAAAATATTATACCTCCAAGTTGTATCATATGACTTCTCAAGGTCAAAAAATATGGCAATAACTGAGTGGTTATTCGTAAAGGCATTACGAGCATACGTATCCAAGCATAGTAAGGGGTCTATGGTAGAACGACCCTTACGAAAGCCATATTGACGAGTGGAGAGACTGTTGTGTGTCTCTAAATACCACACTAAACGTCTATTTACCAGGCGTTCCATCACTTTGCAAACTGCACTGGTAAGAGGCACTGCACTGCACTGGTGGGAGGCATCATGTCCCGTAGTACCTGGTTTGCGGAAAGGGAGAACAATGACAGATTTCTACAGCTGGGGGAGAACTCCTTGTGACCAAATAAGATTGAAGACGTGTAAGAGGACTACAAGGGCTGATTGATGTAAATGTTGTAACATCCTAATATGAATGTCGTCAGGCCCAGCTGCCGATGATCGGCAAGCTGAGAGTGTCGCCTCCAGTTCCTGAAGTGTAAAAGGCACATTATACGGTTCGTCAATGAGAGAAGAAAACTCCAAAGGTGCTAACTCTCTGGCAGACTTTGAGGAAAGAAACGAGGGACATAGATGGAGCCCCTGAGAAATATGGACAAGATGAATGCCAATTTCAATGGCAACATCAAGAGGGTTTGCTGTATCAAAACCGGCAACCTGCAGAACAGGAGCCGGGTCAGGAGAGTATTTACCACTCAGAGTCCGTACTTTTTTCCAGATTGCACTCATAGAGAAAGCTGAGGTGATGGTGGAAATATAATCTCGCCAGCAGGTATGTTTTGCGTCACGGATGACACGGCGAGCAACTGCTCGCTTCTGCTTAAAATCAAGAAGTCTCTCTGTGGTTCTATTGTACCGGTACCTGCCCCACACAGTACGTTTCAAACGAACTGCCCGAGCACAAGCAGGAGACCACCATGGCACACACTTCTGAGAATGCCTGCCTGAGGTTTGGGGGATAGAATGAGAAGCTGTGGTTAAAACTGATGTCGAGAAGAGGTGTAAAAGCTCATCAATGGAGGATGAAGAAGGAACCTCACTAAAAGCAGTTAGTTGCGAGTAAAGGTCCCAATTTGCTCAATCAAATTGCCAGCGAGGGCTACGAAGAGGTGGTAAATATGAAGGAGAAGTAAGAATAATTGGAAAGTGATCGCTGTCATATAAGTCCAGTAGAACAGACCAGGCGAAGTCTAGCACAGTAGAAGAGGAGAAGACCGAGAGATCGATGCAAGAGAGAGTATGAGTATGAGGATCAAAATGGATGGGAGTACCCATATTTAAAACATGGAGGGGGTGAGAAGCAAGAAAAGCCTCCAACTAAATGCCACGTGAGTCACAATGAGACCCCCCAGAGGAAATGGTGGGCATTAAAATCGCCAAGTAACAGAAGTGGTGGCAGTAAGGATGAAACAAGAAAGGCAAAATCTGGGATAGATAATGCCCGAGAAGGAGAAAGATACAAAGAACATATTGTAAACCATTTATTCAAGTGGATATGGGTTGCAGTGTAATGCAGCGAGGTATGGAATATCATTGCATAGAAGAAGGGCACTTTCATCAAAGGTCCCATCTGAAAAAGGATCCGAAGAATATAATAAATTATAGCCTGAGATGGGTTGGAAAACAGCTGAGTGTAATTTTGGTTCTTGTAAGCAAACACCAACAGGGTAAAACTGGGAAAGCAACATCTGAAGCTCACCCCAATTACCCCTGAGGCTGCGGATATTCCACTGTAAATAGGCCATGATTGGCAACAAGGAAAATACCAGGAATCCACAGGTAATGGCACCTACTGACTAGAGGGGGTTAGAAAAGTCTACGTGTGGTGGCATCAGAAAACGCTCAAGCAGTGAAGGAACGGAGCACTGTGAAGAATGGAGTTGTAGAGATGGAGGAGAGGGAAGAGAAGGAACAGGAGGTAGATCAGTATCCATTGAAGGTTTAGTCTCTGCAATATATTTTGAAAGAGCTTCAAGTGTTTCTGAATTCAAAGACGTTGTATGGAAGACAATATTGGAGATAGAAGGGGGAAGGTGAGTAAAGATTGGGACAGTAATGGACTGTACTAAAGTAGGGGGGGACGAAAGCATGTTGGGAACTGGAGAAGAAGTGTGGGAGGGAACAGAAGAGACAGAAACCTGGGAGGTGGCAGAAGAGGGAGAAACTTGGGAGGGGACAGGGGAGGAAGGCACAGAATGAGGAGGGTGAACCTCCACACTTGTAATAGAGCCAGTGAGAGGGAAAGAACCAGGTACAGAGACTGGAAAGGTAAAATGTGGAGGGGTAAGAAGGGAAGGAGGGGGCAAAGAAGATTTGAGCAAAGGGGACTTTTTGGACTTCTGAGAAGTAGAGGGGCAATTTGTAGAAGGTGTCATACAAGGTTTTGTGGATACCAGGGCTTGTGAAGGAGAACTCGAAGATGTCAGAACAGACTGAGGTGTTGAAGTAGGGACATCTGAGCCCAGGACAGCAAAATAATTAGACACAGGAGTGACTATGGGAAGGGTAACCACAGAGGAGTCTGCAGAAGATAGGACTCCAGAAGTGGGGGGACGTTTTGAAACACGAGAATGAGAAACACGAGGTAGTCTCCCTTGGAGGTGGAGATGATAAGCTGCCATAGAATAAGGGAAGGGAGACCTTCTGCCTCTTTGAGGCAATGAATTTCACGCTCATTTAAGTAGATCTGGCAATAGCGAGAGTATGAAGGGTGAGCCTCATGACAATTAAGGCAAGATGGAGGTCGACTGCAAGACGTATTAGAATGGTCATTGGCACCACAAATTGGGTATTCGGCTATAGATCTGCAGTATTTCACTGGGTGCCCAAATCGACAGCAGGAAGGACATAAGGATTGGGAGATCTTGGAGTTCAGCTGTTCAAGAATTTCATTGCCACATGTCTGAAAATTCTGTTGGACTATGGAATGGGGCAGAATGATAATACCACTACAAGAATTGAGGGAATGATGTTTTTCAATAGTGACAGAAATAGTATCAATATGTGAAAGAAGAGAAAGATCATGAGCTTGGGTAGCATTCTGGACAGTGATGATGCACATACCGCTCTTCAAAGCATGAAAGGAAATATCTCTACCGACATGGTAGAGGAGTGCCTTGCCAATACTATGGTCGGAAAGATAGGCAATGGACGAAGTTGCTTGTAAAGTAAAGAATTTAGCCCATTGTGCATTCCGAAACTAAGCAGGGAAAGGGAGTGCTTGACTTGTTGATTTTTTCTGAGAAGAACAAGGTGGTGGTGAAGTATCATCAGGTAATTGTAGTTGGTGTTTAGGAGTGGGACCAGAGTTGGTTTGACGAGAAACGGGCTGGCGATTCGAGAATTGCCACACCGTAAAGGGAGAGGCCGGAAGCATAGTCAAAGGAGAGTGGAGGTCAGACAAATCAAAGAAGTCAGTCGAAACCCAGGTACCTGAAGGGGTGAGAAAACAGCACCAGCAAAGGTACAGGGGCATCAGGAATGTCTGAAGAGTGGTCAAAAAATGAGGCAAGGTCAGAATGGGGTACGGTGTCAAAAAGGGACCCGGGGGTAGTAGGTTCATGGATTGGGTTCTCCATTGTTAGGCTACTTCTTTTCATTTTGTTTTTAAGAAAAAAAGAAAGGAGAAAAGAAATAAAAATAAAAAAATAAAATAAGGGGGGAGCGGGAAGGAATAGTTCCTAGGAGGTATGAAAGGGCAGGAAATCTCCCTCTGTGTCCAAGAGGACCTCAGCACTGCAAGTAGCACAGATGCAGCATGGAACCCGTGCCATACCCTATCCTTCATGCCAGTAAACCAGCAATCCAGGATAGCAACCTTACATCTGCCTAGCTACCTCAGTGGACAAAAGAGAGGGCGGCTGGATATCCACCACAAAGCATACCTCCTCCGACCACCACCCCCAGAATCTGAAAGGCAGCTTCCAGAGATACACCTGTCGCCCGGAAGACACCCAAAGCCACCCTCCAGGATACCGGAGAGGGATTGGGACATCCTCAGGCAATCCAGATTCCATGGCAAACTATGCCACTGCCAAGAGCCTCAACAGAATGGGATGAACCCCGGTACCCTTCCCCCTACCTAGGAACCAGCATTCCTGTGGGAAGAACCCTACAGGCCAAAAAGAGGAGGGGAATAAGGGAGGGATGGGGAGGAGGAGGGGGAAAGGGAAAAGGGAGGGTGGGGAGGATGGGATAGGGAAGGGGGGATTGGGGGGTAATTAGGTTTGGTCTGAGGAAGGAGACCAACAGGTCTAATTCCTCAGACCAAGAGTATCTTCACCCTGCCAAGGAGCCCCCCTTGAAGAGGCAAGTATGAGCCAACAGGCCTTCTGCAGTATTTCTCCTTTCTTATGTTTTTATGTTATGTTTATTTATCTGCAGCAGTTCAACAGCTGCTTCACTACTGTTCCCACCACCAGTATGTCAGTGTTGAAAAATTGAGACACTTATGCAACATATGAGAATCTTTATTGAAGAAACGTTAAGCCACACAGTGGCTTCATCAACCCAATACAAAGCAGGAAGGTGTAAGGAAAGGAGGAGTTTGAGGTAATCAGTCCCTCAACCTGGAATTTGTTTTTTTCCATCACTTTTGTAGGAAGCACAGCATAGGGCCAGAGAAGTGGCTTATATACTGCAGTCAGGTGAGACGAAGCAGGAGGAGGTGGGATCACAGTGGGACCATCCACTAGTGTAAGCAGGTCTTGGTCCAAATGTGGGACAAGAGTTGAAGAATTCTTTGTATCAAGATCCCATGATGTTGCAGTGTCTGACAGATGTGATGAATGGTTTAAAAAACCAGCAGCTGAAAGAGGAGCTTAGGGTTGCTAAGCTCGAGATACGTCGATTGACGGAGGAAAACAAGAGGATTCGTAGTAATCCACCTGTTGTGAATCCTCAGCTCAAGAGGGGAACCTGGTCAGTGGCCAGGCAACATGGAACAAAGCTGAAGATCAAGAAGACTGTTGGAGTGGCAGAAACAATGAAGAACCATAAGACAACTGTGGAAACTTCCTACCCATTTTCAGTGCTACCTAACGAATGTGGGTTGTTTACTAGAAACATTACAATGATCACCAAGGAAGCACTGGCGGACGAGAGTGAGTCTACATCCCTTGAAATCCCAACGAAGACCATTGATAACGTCACAACGAACTCCGCCAGTGAAGGTAAGAACATTGTTTTAGTTGGAGACAGCCAGGTTAAGTTTACTCAGTGCAAACAATAACATAACCATCTTTAACTACAATGTCAGATCCTTGAGCAAACATTATGATGACCTCACAACATTACTCAGTTCCCTTCATTCCAATATAGCAATCATCACACTCACAGAAACCTGGCTTAAGCCTGATATTACAGATGTGTATACCATTCCTGGCTACATGGCCATACACAACTGTAGAACAGACCAACAAGGGGGAGGAACAGCTATATATTACTCAAATCAACTCGAATATATCAATAAATCTTGCACAAGGGATGAACATGGAGAATATATCATAGCCAAATTTAAATCAAAAGACCTGCAAAAACCCCTCACAGTTATAAACATCTACAGAGTACCACAGTTAAACATTTATCACTTTAGTAAAAAACTAGGAAACATGATTACTAATGCACACATAAATAAAGACCACCTACTACTAACAGGTGATTTCAACATAAACATACTACACGACCAGGACCCACAAGTAACCGAATTCACAAACACAATGAGTAACTGCCTGTTGCTACCAGCAACATCTAAACCTACAAGAATCTCCGAGACAAGCATCACCTTAATAGACCACATCTGGACAAACACCATATCCCCTTTAAAATCAGGCATAATCACAGACAACACTACAGACCACTACCCAACCTTTCTCATAACTAATCTGGGCAAACTACCACAAGACATTACTAAAGTAACCTTCAGACTACATAACGAGACAGCAGTTAACAACTTTATAGCAGCTATGAATAACATCGATTGGCAAAATGAGCTTCAAACATATACAGATATGAATAAATGTATAAATAATTTTCTAAGAAAAGCCCAATGCCTCTATAACAGACATTGACCCAGAAAACTAAACAGATCACAGCAAAGAGACTGAATAATCACTGGCTAACACCAAGCATCCTCAAATCCATTAACACAAAGCACAAATATGAAAAACAATATAGAATGGGTCAAATAACTAGAGAACAGATGAGAAATTACTCGTCAGCACTTACCAGCCTGATAAGAAGGTCAAAAAAAATGTATTATGAAAATAGATTACATAACATCAAAGGTGATATGAAAAAAACCTGGAAAACTCTATCTGAAATTCTTGGAACTAAAAAGTTATCCAAAAACAAAGCAATCAAACTAACAAAATCAGATGAACCCCTACTCACACCAACCGAAACAGCAAACAGACTTAATGTTTTCTTCTCCACCATAGGAAAAAATCTAGCAAACAAAATACCAAGCACAAACGCCCGTCCATCAGACTACCTTACAGGAACCTACCCAAATACGCTATTCCTAGCTCCAACCAAACCCACTGAAGTTATGCTCATCATAAACACCCTTAAAAACAAGGCAGGAGACATAAACAACTTGCCTGCTTTTATGTAAAAAAAAGCTTCTCAAGTATTGTCACCAATTATTGCAACGCTCTTTAACAAATCATCTACCTTCCCAACAATCCTCAAAATAGCGAGGGTCACTCCGATCCACAAAGGAGGTGACCAAGCTGACTTGAATAACTATAGACCAGTATCTAACTTACCACTGCTCTCTAAAATCTTTGAAAAATTAATTCATAGACGGATCTATTCCTACCTCGTTTCACACAACATATTAAACCCTTGTCAGTTTGGATTCAGGAATAATAAAAGCACAAATGCTAGAACTAATATATACCCCACTTGAAAAGAAAGAAGTCCTGCTGGGCATTTTCATTGATTTACGTAAAGCTTTCGATACAGTCAACCATGAACTATTGTACTCCAAATTAATGCACTATGGTATCAGAGGCCACTCCCTCAACTACCTAAAGTCATACCTTAGTAACAGAACTCAATATGTGTATTCAAATGATGCAAACTCCTCCACACAACCAATCACAGTAGGAGTCCCACAAGGAAGCGTCCTTGGACCACTCCTCTTTCTCATCTACATTAATGATCTACCGAATGCATCACAGGTACTCAAACCTATATTATTTGCAGATGACACTACATATGTATTTTCCCACCCAAACGCAGTCGTACTAGCAAACACAGTCAATGCTGAATTGCAGAAAGTATCTGCCTGGATGATGACTAACAAACTTACCCTGAACACTGATAAAACCTATTTCATTCAGTTTGGAAAGAAAGCTGCAAATGATCCGATTAACATTACGCTAAATGGATCATCAGTCACGAGACTCACAGAGGGAAAATTCCTAGGTATCCACCTTGACAGTAGCCTTAAGTTTCGAACACACATACAACAAATCACCAAGGAAATCTCCAAGACTGTAGGCATACTATCAAAGATAAGGTACTACGTTCCACAATCAGCTCTCCTGGCACTGTACCATTCACTCATATACCCTTATCTTACATATGGAATTTGTGCATGGGGATCAACAACATCCAATCACCTAAAACCCCTAATAACCCAGCAAAAGGCAGCAGTAAGAATGATAACAAATTCCCACTCCCGCCAGCATACTCCACCAATTTTCAAAAGTCTGAATCTGCTTACCATTAAGAACATCCATATTTATTCACGTGCCTACTACATACACAGAACAATACACGCAAATGTAAACCCCCACTCAAACTTTTCCTCACCAATCTAAACAAGATACATGACCACAACACAAGACACAGATCTCTTTTTGATATACCTCGTGTCCATATCACACTGTGTAAAAACTCTATGCACATAAAGGGCCCCAAAATATGGAATTCATTACCAGAAGATATTAAAGTAACCCAGTCTGAAAATCAATTTAAGACTCTTCTCAAAAGCCACTTAATCACCCTAGACGAAATGCTAAATACGCAGTACACATTTACTCACCTATGTACTCCCACATCATAATTGAAACAATCACATTGAACCTTTTATCCATTGTTGACAGAAATATAATTGAATCATTGTTTTTCACAAAAGCATTTTAGAATATAAATACGTATATCTTTGTATTATACAAATTTTGATTCATTTATAATTAATATTCTACTGCACAACTAAGAAATAATTACTTTCCTACTGTACAACTATGATATACTACTCCTTAGTATTAAGTAGAATGAAAGCCAAAAATGTTAAGTTGGCCCATAATGCCTAGGCATAATAGAGGCTCTCTTTGCATTGCAACCCACTATTGTATATACACAATCTCAATGTACTGTTTGCAAAGACATTAAATAAATAAATAAATAAATAAATAAATGGATAGGGCCTCTTGCCTTAGAGACAGGAAGAGGAGGCAGAGGGTATGTTTTCCTGGGGCTGGGATGCGGGATATTGTTAGCCATCTAGGCGATATTGTGAAAGGTAATGGGAGCAATCCTATTATGTGCCTCAGTGTGGGAGGCAATGATGTTGGCAGAAGGAGTGAAGACCTAATTAGCAGGTATAAGACAGCAATAGAGATAATTAGGAAGAAGGGTGGCAACACTGTGATATGTGGTATTTTGCCCAGGAAAGGAGTTGGAAATGAATGGTTGTCCAGGACAATTGGCATTAATTGCTGGCTGGACAAACACTGTAAGGAAAATGCAGCAGCATTCATAGACAACTGGGGCCTCTTCTTTGGCAGAAATGACATGTATGCCAGGGATGGGATTCAGTTATCTAGGTTTGGGGTGTGAGCAGTGGCCAATGCAATGGAGGGAGCTGTTATGTCTTTAAAGTAGAAATAGAAAGTGGTATGGGTTTTGTGGAAAAACAATGAATTCTGAGTGTAGTGATAGTGAGTTTTAGGGAAACTAGTTATAGGCAGAATGAGGTAGAGTTATTGGTAAATATTGGAAAGCAAATGACATTAGGTGAAAAGGAGAGTAACAGGTATAGTGGTGGAACAGAAATCAGCAGGAAGACAAAAGAGAAGGGAGGTTTTTTGAAAATATATTATACTAATAGTTGTAGTGCAAAAAATAAGATGGATGAATTGATGTTTTTGCCATAACTGAGACGTGGTTTAATATGAAAAATAGGGACATGCCTGCTGAATGTCACATTCAGGTTTTTAAATTGATCCAAGTAGATAGAAATATCGGAAAGGGGGGTGAGGTGGCACTATGTCCGAGATCCTTTAAACTTTTGCATAAAAATGGGTATAAAGTCTGAATCACATACTGAGTCTGTTTGGGTAGAATTTTCAGAGGGGTACGAAAAATTTATTTTAGGCATGATATACCGTCCCCCAAACTTCGATAGAGACTGAGGAAGACTACTGCAGGAGGAAATTGTTAGTGCCACAAGGCACGATAATGTTGTAATTCTAGTTAATTGTAGTTACATGTATATTGATTTGTATTCATTCACTGGGAATTTAGAGTCTAACAACTTCATTGAGGTAGTTCAGGATTGTTTTTTAAAGCAATTTGTTACAGAACCTACAATGGGAAATAACCTGCTTGATTTGGTTCTGGCAAATAAAGAAACCCTTGTTAAAAATTCAGAAATTTCAGAGTAACTCGGCACAAGCGACCACAAATCAATTACCTTCAGCACTGAATGGAAGTATGATAGTACGGATAACTCAGTAACAGTCCCAGATTTTCGCTTAGATTACAATGAGTGTAGATAACAACTGTCATCTGTGGACTGGGGTAGTGAAGAGAACTATCAATATGAGAGTTTTATAAACACTATATATGCTGCCCAAAGTACATTTATTCATTATAAAGAAATTAGATTGAATAGAAATGACCCTAAATTGATGAAAAGTAGGCTCAAATATCTTTTAGGGCATAAGAAATGAATTTATAGGTGCATCAAAAGAGGTGAGGGTCATCTTTTGAATCAATGTATTGACATTAAGAGGGACGTTAAAAAGGCGATAAGAAAAGCTAAACGGGATTACGAAATTAAAGTTGCTAGAGATTCGAAAACTGATCCAAAAGGTTTCTTCCAGGTTTATAGAACAAAAGTTAGAGAAAAGATAGGTCATCTTACTGACAAGGAGTATGAAATGTGCTCGGTTTTTAATAATTTTTTTTTTTTTTTTTCAAATGTCCCTTCGCCTCCGAGCCGTGTGGACGAGCTGCGCAGACGCACCTGTTTTAGTTTGTTTTGGCGCAGTTTACCTGATGAGCTCCCCTACGGTTTGGTTTTTGGAAACTTTTATTTTCTCTAACATGGTGGCCTGAATAGCAGAAGAAGAATCAACACTGACTGCATTGGAGATGTTCCCGTGGAGATGTCACAGGATCCAACATGGATTTATTATTACAGCGATCATTCGCGATACCTATGGAATAGCAACATGAGGAATATGTGGTGTCGCATTAAATGAATGACAAGAACTTCGTTAAAATGACGTCTGCACAAGTCTACGAGGCAGTGGTCGACAAGTATCAGGAGACCATCATACCGTTAATACAGCTGTGTCCGGTAGACTTCATGATGTTATCTCGACCAGTCTACACCTGGGTGAAAATCAGAATGTGCCTTTTGAGGCGACTGATTTTTTGATATTACCAGTGAGACTGCGTACGTATGGGACTGTTTCACGTAGCCACAGCAGGGGAGATGGGCAACTGGACCGTATACAGGTCGCTGGAAGGCGCGTATACAGTTAAATGATCATCGACACCCTATTCCTTCATATATTGGTGTTTGAAAGAATTAGGAATATGCAAGTCTAGTAACGTATGGGGCAACAACGTACTTGTCGGCTATGTGGGTCATAATGACCACATCGCGGCGCAGTGGTGGGAAACGAAGTGGGTACCTGGCACAACAGCAACGGCAACAGCAGCAACAGCACCAGTGGACAGTTGGCGATGAGCGAGAACAGTCCTCTTGCTACACCGCCCCAACACGGTTGTCATGGTGTGAGGAGTGACAAAGAAAAGAGCTCGAGATCCGGCCAATTGTCACGCTTCAAGAAAATCTCAGTCATTTGACATACATAAGTTTTTGAGGAGAGACTACCTAATAGGGTGAAGAGTGCGGCGTCTTTGGTAAAGGCGTTTGGATGACTAGTTAGGAGGAATCGGTCTAAGATCAGGTGGAAGACCCAGGCTTAGTTCTGGGAAAGGCTGTGAATGATGGTATGGCAGATGATGACGGTATATGTCACGAAGAGTCGAAAGGATTGAAGGTGCATGCAGTAAGGTGTAGGTGCATCAGGACGGTGCTTCAGATTCAAAATGCAGGTGGAGGGCGGGACAACGAAAGGGACTGCAGCAATCATCGGATTCTGATGATGTGCTAACTCTGCCCAACGCCATGGGAAAAAGCCTTGGGTGGAGTACAGAAGAGAGGGAATGGTGAACCCAAGGATCAATGAGGATTGCCAAAGGTGAATTCTCCCAACATAGGGGGGAGGGACAGAGGTGTTGAAACGAACTGGGTAATGTCAATGCCGGGAGAACAAAAGGAAAACCCAGTTTTTGAATTCAAGTGTTTTACTATAAATATTTAACGGGTTGAGAGCTGGAGGAGCTTAAGTGGTTTAATGAGTATTTGGTGCGACTTGTGTGGATGTGGTATCTTACAGGAACATAATTTTTAGGCCTGGTTATGAGTTTGGATTGAGTGGTTATAATGTGTACATGGAACATCGAACACTTTGGAAACGTGGGGCTGCCATTTTTGGTAAAGGAAACTACCCGTTTTATAGAAGGCGTAGTGAAGGGGAGAGGGGAGGGTAATTAGAGTGGATGGAACTTGAGGGTAGGTTTCCCATTAGTTTTAGTATGTGTAATGGTCCGGCTGAGGGTGACGTGAGGTATTAAAACAAATTTGTTCGGGACCTGCTGGTCTATTTTTACGTGTTTAGCCCGAATTTCAAAATAGGCGGAGATTGGAATTTGCTGTATACGTCGTAAAGATGGGAGCCCAGAGGTGCGGGGTGTTTTTTTGTTTGGGTATATTGGGGGATATATTGACCGGGGGGGGTTTAAAGGATGTTTGTGTGGGGGGGGAGGATGGTCGAGCATACCTTCATTAAACGAGTTAGTTATGCGGCGAGGTTGGACCGAATGTACGTGCCTTGGTGCGGTTACTTGTGCGGAGGTGGATGGATAATGTGGTTTTTTTCGGATCATAGAGGAGTGGTAATATTGTGGAAAAATGAGGTGTGCCTCGAGGGGTCCCATCATTTTTGGTAATTGAATGTAAAGTTATTAAAGAAGAGGATAGTCTTTTGTCCTTTTGGGACATATGTGGGATCGTTTAGTGGTAGAAGCACCAGGGGATTGCCATGGTTAATTGGTGGGAATCAATAGCTAAAAAACGTATTAAGGAATATTTATATTAATCGTGGGAAGAGATATAATCAGTTTACAATACGGGTTATCAAAATATTTAGAGGGGCAGTTTGCGCGACTGTTATGCACAAACTAATGCTAATTATCCGTTATTGAAAATGAAAGTTTGAAGGAAATATCCTGAATTACAAAATGAGAGGTTGATGGGAAAGGCTTAAGGGCGGGATTGAGGAGGTTTTGTGGGGAGATCGCCGTCGGCGTGTGTGTTTCGGAGTCAACCCACTAGCAAGGCAATGGAGTAATGGGTTGAATGTTTCAGTAGTATGCAAGGGTAAAAGTGACCAGGTGGTTGACGACTACTGAGGTATGAGTGGGTATAATTGATGCATGGGTTAAGTTGAAAACACCCAATGTAGTGGGAATAAGTGAAATAGCTCTTACAGTCCAATTGAAAGTTTGTGCAGTGTGAGTTTGACAGAGCATGATCGATTCTATTTGGAAGGCCGAAAACGGTGTGTGAGACATGGGAAGCTTTACCGGGGCGCAATTAGTAAGGCACCAGGAATTATGGTTGCCCAGTGACTTTTATCTCCAAAATTGGGAGCGTTTTTTTAAAAGAATTTTTGGTAATATTATTCAATATCCTTAAGCGAACGGGTTTTTAGGGCACAGCAGCGGATGGCTGTGGTCTTTTAGTGCCTAAAGGTGAGCCATTTAACAGTTAAAGACTATCGTTCTATTTCGTCATGTGTGTGATTTATAAGATTATTTGCAAGAAATTTAGCTAACAAATAAAAAAGGTCCTGGTAAAGGGTGATCGATAATGTGACAATATGGTGTACCGGAAGGTCTATGTATGACGGGCATGGTTTTGGGAAAAAAAGAAAAATTAGAAGTTTTATGAAGAAAGAGAAAATTTGGAGTGGGGGGGGTTGTTGGCTAAGACTGGGAGTCGGCATATGTATAGTGGTAGAAAGGGAAGCGTTATGGAAGATTATGAAGATGGCAGGGGTTTGGAGAGGACATATATCATGGCCAAATTAATGTATCAAGATGCATCCTTGCGGGTTGCAGGTATATGGAATGTTAGGAGAACAAATTCAGATGAGCCAGGGTCTACGGTCCCAAGGTTGTCCCCTTACAAAAATATTTTTTGCATGTTTACAGGATCCCTTTATAGTAGGAATTAGGTCTTATTGGCAGCAAATGGGTTGGTGGACGAAGGGGGGGGCTGGCATTGTTGGATATGTTATGACACACCGATTTTATAAGTGGTAACAGGGATTGCCTCGGTGGAAAAGTTAAGTAAAGGTTTTTGAAAAGGCTCTGGCATGTCAATTATAAGGAGAAAACGAGTATATGATCTTGGGGATAGGTTAAGTGAGGAATGTGAAGTAGTTGAAAGGGGAAAAAGGTGGACCAATTACTGATATGTGGGATCGTTTATTAAGTGCATCAAGTTAGCACAACAAATAAATTCAGTGCGTGATATGTAGATGGGTACTGAACGCATCAGTGGTTTACGAGCTGCACACTTAACTTTGCATCAAAGAGTATAACAACGAAAGTCCTATTATATAGTAAACTTTGGCATGGTAGCAGCATTATATCCGATACTTCGTAGTGAGATACAAAGGTACAAAAGCGCGATTTAGATTCATTTGGGTACTGGAAGCAATGGTAGGTAGAGCGGTTGTCACACTCCCGTTGGCCGAGATGGGCTGGGGTCTTACTAGCTGTTGAAAAGAGGATTATGGAGTGGTATTTGAAACGTAGTTATAAGCGGGAGGGGGGGGCGAGGGGAAGGCGGACTTCATAAAGATACGTCAGATATGCAACGGTGGTGGGTGGTAGGGAGTTCATAAAGGTGAGCAATGTTAAGGACATCATAAACTGAGCGATCCTTCACATATTAAATTGGGAAACCTTGAGGGGTGGAAGGTAAGGCAGTGGTAGCAGTGGTAAAAGTGGGGGGGGGGGGGGGGGGTGTTGGTGGGGGGGGGTTTATCCCATGTATGATGGCGTAATATCTGGGGGCGTTTGAACATAATTACGTTTAAAACCCTAAAGTACGAGAAGTAATGTATAGATTTTTACATGGGACTTACCGTCTGAATGGTTTATTCCATAAGAGATTACGGGAGATGGGATATGCAAGCTTAGTGGTAGGATGGGAGACTGTTTTTCCCATAAATAGTGTATTTTTGCGAATGCTATTGAACTAGTAAGGGGTTTGGTTGGTAAGGTAAAAAGGTTAGTGGGAGGGGGGGTTTGCAGGTGTTGAGGGTTTTTAAGCTTAGACATTGGTGGGTGAATCAGATGGTAGAAATGCGGTAGGGTATAAATTACCGATTATATTTATATGTCTTGGGCTATGAGAGGAGCGAGAACGTGTGTGAAAGAATAATGCATTACCAGTAACTTTTATAGGACAAAGTGTAAGAAAATAAGGAGGTGATGGGGGGAGATGGGAGAGGGATTTAAGTGAGGGTTATAGGAATATCACTTTAACGGGATTTTACAGAGTTTGGAAAAGCAGGTAAGGTGGGATGAAATGGGCTGGTTTCCTAGAATGGCTGTAGCGTGATGAAGTTTGATGAATATTATCTGATGTAATGTCCGGGGTGCAATTTAACATTATTTGTGTTCCGAGGTTTTCAGTTACAATACAGTTATATTGTTGGAATTATCGTCATATAACTAGTATGTGTATGTGTGTATAAATATGCATGTGTTTTATGTGTGTGTGTGTATGTTATATATGTATGTATAGTATATGTATGTATGTATAATGTTGTATGTATAAATATATATATATATAGTATATATATATATATATATATATATATTATATATATATATATATATATATATATATGTATTTTATGTATGATTGTATGTAGGGTTTTTTATTTTTTTTTTTTTTTTTTATTTTTGATTACTTTCTTGTATATACCTTTAGGTTTTTCTCATGAACATTTTCAATGATAATTTCAATACATATTTTTCTATGCGCAATTTATATTTTGATACAATTTTGTAAATGTCAAAATGGCGTTTTATGTTTCAGTTTTATTTACAATGTATTTTTGTAAGCACAATTGATTTGGTGCCATAAAGGCATAGTGTGTTTTGATATATTGAGATTTTTTTTTCTTTTAATTTGTCTAATGGTGGTAAAACTATGTATGTATTTAAGAGTTTTAACGAACCTTGAGTTGTAAGAATGGATGAAGTTATTCGTGGGTTGAGTTGACGTAATATTATAACTGACGTTTGAAAGTGATTGTGTTCAATTAGACAACATAACTTTTTATATACTATTTTATATGTTTTACATGAATGGTAAATTGAAGTCTGATTTTAAAGGTGAAGAGTGTGTTTTTCCTTTTTATTGTCTCTCTTTGTTTTTTCTTTATGTAATACAAGGTTATCATGTTTACCAACAATATGTTAGAGGTATGTGGTAAAAAAAAAAAAAAAAATTTTTCGTGTTGATAGACATTTTTATAATACAGATGAGAATACTAGGCTTAGGTAGGGTAAATTTATGATAATTGTGGAATGTTCTATGATTCAAACTGCTCTTTATTATACAAATTGGTAGAACCTGTTCTACGTAGGCATTATTGAAAATGTTAGCTGAATCTAATTGTAGGTACGATGTGTATGTACACGTGTACACCTGGGCGAGCAGCTGAGGCGGACCGTGCAGTTCTCAAGGACCCTGTATGTCGTGAAGGTTTATGCTTTGGATGTATTCTTGACATCATTGGTTAATAATCCAATATTTCTTATCCGAGTCAGACAGAAGGAATATTAGTCCTGTAACGACATATGAAAGTATACTTGTATTTTATTATTCTATGAAATTAAGAGCAAGATGATTAATTTTGAGGAAGAGTTAATATAGTTGCATGTTTTTGCGAAAGTTAACTTATCCACATGTAGCTAGTTTAGGACAATTTTAAGCTTCAGTATCTGATTTTATATGTAGGTAATAGTGGTCATATTTGTTATATTGTAATGTTATTCGTTAATGTTTCAATATCTAATGTAACGTTTTTTCAGTTATTGTTCATATATTGTCATCTTTAGGGTTTTTCCTTTTGTCTATTGTCTGTTGTTGGTTTTAAATAAAATATAAAAAAAAAATTATTTTTTCTCGGTTTTCACTCAGGAAGACACGAACAATATCCCAGTAATTACTTTTTATAGTGGGTCTGCAAAAGAAAAATTATGTAACATCACAGTCACTAGCAAAATGGTTATGAAACAAATAGACCAACTGAAACAAAATATATAGCCTTGTCCTGAACAGCTTTTTTCAAGGGTTCTTCAGGAATGCAAAATCGAATTCTGTGAACCTTTAACTAATATTTTTAATTTATCTCTTCAAACAGGTGTAGTGTCTGATATGTGGAAGATGGCTATTGCGACCCCTGAATGGGTCACAATGTATGTACATGTGTATATCTCAATTTTAATGTATATTACCTGTTCACGTAATTTTATATTGCTGATATTTGCAATATTAGCTAAATCATAAATATATTGCTTTATATTATTATTTAACTTAGCTATATTATTAGGTAGGCTGTAACATTTAAACCTTATTCTGTGCTCATTGTTCTAGAGTGTTGAGTACCTGCCCGCAAAAAAAAAATTTTTTTGGAAAACTACCTTGATAACTGCCCCCTCGTTTGTTTAATTGCCTGCTTCTTTGTAGTTGCTTGCCCCTCAAGGAAGGTTCCTTGATGCTGGTGAGAGGCTCTTGATCTATGGAATTGGATCTGTGATTCAGTTCCCCCAATTAAGCCTGAATACCTTTCACATTCCCCCACAGGTGCTGTATAAACCTACGGGTTAGCACATTCCCCTCTTGATGATGTGATAATAATAATAATAATAACAACAACAATAATAATAATAATCAATAATAATTAATAATAATAATAATAATATTAATAATAATAATATAGTTGCTGGGCAGGAGCAGTCCACGGAGAGTCACGTGACCTGGGTGGGGGTGATCACACCTCACCTGGGTGAGGAAACTGCCATGCCGATCGCTCTCTCTTTGGCTGGTGCTGGCTCTAACAACACCTCCCTCTTCAGCTCTCCCTGCTGCCCCTTGTTGGAACATCTCTCTCGCTCTCTTGTTGTTAGTTCGTGGCTTAGAGTAGACTATGTTCTGGTAGATTCAGTGTTAAGGGAGTTTTGTGACTTTTGTGGAGGATCTGCAGATGGTCCCCTGTTAGGGTCATTACCGTATCTCCTTGTTCCTAACTCTGTGTTGCTGCTGTTTGTTATATTGTTGTTTGGCGAATCGGTCGTCACACTGTTCAAGCAAGTTGTTCTTATTGCCAGGATGGTCAGGAAGATAGTTTATGTGAGGACATTTAGTTGGTCACTGGTTAAGCAGACTCTAGCCTTGAGACACAGCGAACTTCTTAAGAGCACCTACATACATACATTTATACATACTCACTTGTATATATTAGTATTATGTTCTTAAATGCTAACAATGTACCAGACGGTACTTAAGAGCCATAAAGATATATGTACCTTCAGCACAATAATACTGTATATGAGAGAAGTGTAGCAACTTATGTCCTATATTATATTTAATTAATTTACTTTGATTTTGTCCACCTAGACAACTTTAACTCTGTTAATAAACTTCTTAATTTTTTTTCTTTAGTTAGTTACCTACCAGTTGTAATCCTGAAGCACTGTTGAATCTTACTATTAAATTCTAATAGATAATTGCATTGACCATACCGCTTTCGGGCCGTGTGGTTGTGCTGTACACACGCTCCTGGTTGAGAGGCCTTCCTGTGCAGTTTAATTTTCTCGAGATGGCGCAGAATACAAGAAGGCGTGTCAACACTGTGTGCTTTGATTTAGTGCGGGGTGTCTTTACACCTTAGTCCGCACAGGTGATTCTACTTACGATTATTTGCGACACATATGGCATTGCTGATCAGGATCTGTATGGAGTATCGCTCAATGGGGTGCACCGGATATTTGTCAAGCTACGATCGACAGCAGTGTATGAACGCCTGGTGGAGAAGTATCAAGATGGCTGTGTGGACGTTAACTAGGCAATACGAGTTCGTCTCATTGATGTGTCGAGACACTACACCTGGGTGAAGGTACATAATGTGCCTTCCGAAGCTGACGAGGCAGACCTAAGGAACGTTTTTGAACGTTATGGTACTGTTCACCTGGCAACAGTGGGTACTTGGGCAGATGGGACGTACGCCGGCTTGCCAGAAGGTACGTTCAACCTGAAGATGATGCTGAGGCATTCTATTCCATCGTTTGTCATCCTAGAGGACTTCCGGACACAAGTTATGGTGTATTATGCAGGGCAGCGCAAGACTTGCAGGCTATGTGGTGCTTATGACCATATGGCAGCCCAGTGTGAGAGGCAGCAGCGACGACAGGATGCAGACAGAGGGACGGAGCGGAGGCCTGACCTGATGGCGAGGCCTGTCAGTGGGCCACCTCTAAATGGCCATAGTTCTTCTTGGAGCGAGAAGGTGGAGAGAGAGTTCCCGACAGTGGGGTCGAGCCCATCAATGCCTGTAGGCTCTATGGTCTCTGCTTTAGTAGAAGGGGAGACCCAAGTTGAGTGAGAGGGATCGGCGGAGGATTTGTGGCTTTAGAGCAGTTGGCGGGACAGGTTTTTGGGAGACGACGAAGAGCTGGGGATGATGTACGGTTCGGTGGAAGGACAGGAGGAGATGATGATGAGAGGAGAGGCAGTCAGCTGACTGGGGTGCCGCTTTTATGGGGTGTGGTGGACCGTGGTCGGAGGTGGCGGGAAGGGTACAGTGTAAGTCAATCTCCGACCAGAACATGTATGCAGTGAGTGTTTCGGCAAAAAGAGGGTGGCAATGCAACTCTTGATTCGATGTGTCTTCGATGAGGTCTTGACCCCAACGCAGAGGCCGGGGAAGATACCGTGGGCTGGACGTGGTGGATGGAGACCCACAGGTGTGTCCGGTCCAAGTGTTGACCGGGGGGAGGGGAATTGCGCTCACAGTGGAGAGCGAGGTGGGAAAAGTAGGAAGGCTGGTAAGCGCCTATGAGAGGGAGTTCCCAGGGCAGCGTGTAAAAACCCTTCACGAAGGTTTCAGGTGTATGGATGTTTCAATGTAAATCCACCACAAGGAAGGTTTCTTGGATGTTGGTGAGGGGCTCTTGATTTAGGGAAATTGGATCTGTGCTCCAGTTCCCGAATTAAGCCTGAATGCCTTCACATCCCCCCCAGGTTGTGTATTAATCCTCCGGGTTTAGGCTACCCCCCTTGATTATAAGCATAATAATAATGTAAATGTATAATGGGGATGTGTTGCGAATGTGAAAGCGGTTTGTGGCTCCAGGGGTTTTTGAGGCGTTATTGCCTTAGTATTGGTGTTTGTGCAGGAGGATTAAATTTTAAGGTTGGTTTGGGATTTGGAAATGTGGCTGGATAACGTGTGTTTGTGGCATATGGAATGTTTGAAAGGGTGGGGTTGGCATCCTGGATTCGGGAGACGAGCCCGTTTGTTGAAATTAGATATGGAGGGGAGGTGGGAAGATAGGGTACTCGGGTAGATGGGATGGTGGAGGGGTGAGAACTGGCAGTGGTTTGTGTGTATGGCGGTGGAGTTGATGTTAAGGTGAAAGAATAAGTTTTTTGTGCATGATGTTTTGATTTATTATTTGCATCTCTTCCCTCGGTAACAAGCGTTAGGGGTCTATGGGGGATTGTGTAGTTACCGTAGAAAGGATGGAGTGGAGCCAGGGGGCAGGGTGTTGTTTTTTGGTTAGCCTAAGGGAATCTTTTGTTGGGGCGTGGGGTTAAGGGATGTTATTGTTGGTTGGGACCCTGAAGGTTGTGCATCTGTTCATAGAACAGGGATAACCACGGCCAGGCTAGATAGGTTATATGTGGGATGAGAAGTGTGTGGGTGATGTGCTGCATATGGTAGATGCCTTATACATGGGGATTCATAGCGTGTTTATTTGGAACTTGACTAGGCCAATTGCCTAAGAAGGTAATCCATTGTATTGAAGTTAAATTTGAGATTCTTGGTGTGTAGGGGAGGCCTGGTTAGATTTTTGGGACAACTTTTTTTACAAACAAAAAAATAACTAATATATATTTTTTTTCAATTCCCCCTTTTTTTTTTTTTCTTTTTTCCACCCCCCCCCCCCCCCCCCCCCCCCCTTTTTCCACCTTTTTCCCTCTGGGCGAGGGTTAGGGATGTGGGTGATTACTGGGGGTTTGTGGGATTGGGTGGTAAGGAGCGGATCCGGCAGGTTTATGCTGTGATGGGGAAAGTACCAGGGTTGGATGACGTACGGGTTGCTGCAGTATTTTTGAGGGTAGGTTGCCAAGGGTTGTTTGGAGAGGGGCATGCAGGCAGGGCAGTATCCACAGGAGGAAATCGACTTGTTATAAAGGGAGATTTCGAGATTTGCAGAATGACAGATTTGATGCTCGTGAGTGTGCAGGGGTGGATTTTGAAGAGGCGGTGTGGGGTGATCGCCCATTCGGCCTGTGTGGTTACGGGGACAGAGGCTAGCACGTATGCTATGGAAAATGATAGGCTGGTGGTACATGAGGACTTAGGTGGATATAGGGCAGGACAGGAGGTTTAAGAACAATGGAAAGCGATGAGTAAATTACATGGATAGGTGGTTTGCGAAGAAATTTACTGCAGTGCGCAGGGGTGATGTGAGGGCTTTCGGGGGGTTGGGCGTGAATGTCTCTTGTGTGCTAAAGTGGCAGTGATTCACATGGCCTTGGGGGACGATAATGAAGAAGAGGGTGGTATGGGGGGCTATAGAGGGGATGGCATGTGGGTAAGGCACTTTCGGATGGTTGCACTGCGAGTTTTATTGGAGCCATTGGTGTGTGTTGAAGTTCCTTTCTGAGTTAGACTAATGAATTTCGATGAAAAGGAGGGGAGGTGGTCAGGTTGCAAGGAACTGCGGTTGTGATTTTAGTGCCAAAAAGGTGTGCGAAAAGGACTGGTGCTGGACTTTTAGGATAATATTCATATACTGTGTGCTGATTATAGTTTTTGCAAAAAATTTAGGAAAATAGGCCTGACAGTGGTGTGGTGGTAGGTGGCTTGGCAAGAGGAACTATATGGTGTGTCTGGGAGGACCGATGTATGGACGGGCATAGTATTATAAAGAAATTTTGTGGAAGGGTAGGGAGGGGAGCAGGTGGGGGTTCAGTCTTAGTGTTAGATTGGCAGGCGGCGTATGTATAAGTGTAAGAATGTGGTCGGTGTTGTAGGTACATTATTACGGGGAGGCAGGGTTTCGGTGGAGGAGGTGGTGAGTTGGGGCTGAGACATTGTATAAAGGTGTGGGAGTGTGGTGTACAAGTAACTGGGAAGTTGGGGGAGTTTGGGTATCCATGGGTTGTGGGTACATAGGCAGGGTTGTCCCATGTCTCAATTGTGGTTTGCCTGTTTATCAGGACCCTTTCTATAGAAGCAGTGGGGCGTTGTATGGAGGGTGGATTGGGTAGTAGGAAGTGGAGGCAGGGAATAATAGGGTCCGTGGATGAACGACAATACTCGTGGAACGCTAAGGAGTTTACGTGGGGTAGGAGATGTTATTGATAATTTCACGGGGGGTTACTGGTTTAAGAGTTAATGTGGAGAAATCAAAAATTACTGATTCTTAGGACATTGGGGTGGGAAGAGAGAGTTGTGGGATGGAATGTAACGTGGACTATGGTGGGACAGGATAAAGTGTGTGGGATAGTGTATAAGGGTAGTTGTGAGAGAGGTGCGGCTGGTTACTTCTGGACTTGTTGTTGGGAGCGAGTGTGGGGTGCTTGGATGGGGTTGTGACCAACTCCATCTGGACAGTACATCAGCTTGCGATTGTGTGAATGTGTTGTTATACAGTAAAGTCTGGCGTGTGGCAGCAGTAATCCGTTAGCAGGTCGGATGTTACGAGGCTGTTAAGGAGGGTTTTCCATTTTCTTTGGGGTTCAGGTTGTGAATGGTTGAGTTGGAGTGTGGTTACCCTACGGTCAACAGAGGAGGATTGGGGTTGAGTGATTCTACAGTTAAGAGTTCAAGTGTATTTATTTAAGTGGGGGTTACGCCTTGTGCGGGAAAAGGCCGGGAGGGGCGTGATGACTTACATGAAGAGGTGGAATGTGGTGGGAGGGTCGGAGTGAGGGTGTGTGAAGACATGTTGGGGCGTTGCTGCAGTTCGGGACCCTAGTACAGTTTGGGTGGTGCTGTTTTAGGAGCGTGCTGTAGGGGCAAAGGGTAAGTCACGAAGGGTGAGGAGTATCTGCCCTATGTATTGCTATGTATGGCGTTGGAGGGTTATATGGGAGAGGTTACAGCTGATTGCACGTGCAACCAAATGTGCGATGAGGTATTTTTATTTTCTCCCATGGTTACTGCAGGCGGGTGCTGCTCTTAAGGAAAGAGGGTTGTGGTGGAGGGCGCATGTCAGGGTGTGCAGGGGATGAGGAGACGGCGTTTCATGTAGTGTATTTTTTTTTAATAATTTAGGGGTGTTTCAGGGAAAGGGATGGATAAGGTTCTGAGGACAGTGGGGAGGGGGCGGGAATATAAGTATGAGGGTGTTAAGCTGGGACGTGGGGGCATAGAGGGCGCCTGTGCAAACGTGCAATCACGTATATAATTGCAGATTTTTGTTTTTGTATCTGGGCGACGAGAGGGAATAAGAATTGGGAGGCGGCAAATGGGCTGGTGGTGGCGCCATTTAAGAAAACATTGTGTTGTAATCGGGGGAATATATGGAAGTCACTGGGACCAGGCTTTTTCCAGCAGGGTATTCGTAACTGAGTGTGAGAGCATTGTTTAGCATTGTGAACGGGGGGGAGTTGAAGTTCAGGGGATGAAACGGGGGCTCTTTCTCCAGGGTTGGGTATTGCACTAGGGCTGTTGTTGCTGTGTGTATAAGTGTAATGTGTGGTTGTGGTTGAATGTGGATGTGTTGAGTAGGATGTGGTGGTTTCAAGTAATTTAATGTGTTATAGCTCGTCTTTATGTCAAAGTCACTGCCTTTTTTCTTGGATGGGCGTACTTGTTTTACTGTAGCTTTGCCCTGGCAAAACGGGGTTTTTTGGGTTTGTACCGAGTATTTTATTGCTTTATTATATAATGCTTATTGCCTTTAGATGAGTGCGAATGCTTATGGCTTTTCTAGTTTTGTGGCTAACTCGTAATGACTTGTGATTGGCGAGTATGTGTGGAGCTTAGGGAACTTATGTACTGGGGGGTTTGTTGTGTAAGAGTATGTACTTTGTTTTTTTATGAGATGGTGATGTTGGTCATTCATTTATTGATTATTTGTGAAGGTTGAGGTTAGCCTGATTATTCTAGATAAATATTCTTTTATGGTATTGTGAATTTGACAATATTCACAGTAATATATGTAAATAGTGTATTCCTGAAGTGGGATTATGGCTTTTAATTGTGACAGGGGTCACTACATGTTATGGTCCTTGTTGTTGTTCTTGGTGTACCATAGAAGGAAGATTACCCAATCTTTCTTAATCGTTATGTTTTGTCATATGCGATATTTTTCTAGTGTTATTGGTGTAAACCTCTTTGTGTCTGTTAATATTGTGTTTGTTATTTTGTTATTGTCGTCCTGAGGGGGATTGTGATTCTAATGTTTTTATATTAAAATTGTATATCAAACCCGTGTTTAAAGGGGTTTTATGATAGCTATGTATTGTATTTTAAATTAATATATAAAAAAAATATAGATAATTGGGACAGGATACTGAAGACTTGTTACAAAAAACCCAGTAAAAACAGGCTGAATTCTAGAGGGGCAGGACCTTTCTAGTATTCTAATGGTGATTCAATATGTTATTAGATATCACGTTTTTTGGTATCAAAATTGGGTGGTGGGGCCTGTCCGGCGAGGCTTTGATTCCAAGGTGCTGGAGAAATTGTCTAGTTTGAAATTGTAGTTATACTTTATGGTCAAAAACACTGTGTATTTTCCTAATCTAAAACTTTGAGTTTAGTTCGTACAAACATTATAGGTGGATGTATGTACTTGATGGAGTTTTTGGATCCAAGGAGATGGAAATGCTGTTTTTGAGTCCCTAGCTCGAAGAAACAAAACCAACACTAAAGCCTTGTATAACTTGTAAAGTAAAATTCATATTAGGATTAATAGCTTCCCCATAATCACTCTCTCGTAGTGCAATCATTTTCGTGAAAGTTGTCATAAGTGAAAAACAGTTAATGATTTTTTATTTTTAAAAATCTGGACTTTGTAGAAGTTGGAAACCTTAAAACTTCAGACGTTGGCCGAGTAGCCAAATTATCTCAGTGTTGACATATAACAAGGAAATGCACACAAAAATGTCAAGTGCATTATTTAAAGATATATGTTTCATATTCATGCTGGAGATATTGATTCGATCTAGATAGAGAGAGCTTGTATCACAGTTAAGAACGTATGGACTAAGTGAGTAGTTGCATAGTGTGAGCAACATGGCAGAAATGTCTGAGCAAGTGTTATCTCCATTCATGCTCACACCTTCCCGCATGACTGATACACTTTAGTAGAGTGTAGCTGGCAGTATTGACTCAACTCATACTAGTTTTTTAGAGTTATGCTACTCCTGTAATATACTATTTTTCTTAGACCGATCTAGCCTCTCTAGGGACGGCTGGCTCGGTGCCCGACCTAAGGACGTCCAGATAGTTTAATTCGAGTCCGTACTCCTCCCCTTAAGTACTGGTCTATCTTCCAGGACTGTTTGAGTGGGTAGAGTGCATAATTTTGTTTGCAGACTGCAAAATAGAGGGCTCAGCAGGAAATTGGAAGAAGGAGGATTTCCAAAGGAGAGGAGATTGATCGTCTCAAAAAGACTGCAGAATAATTAGTTTCTGACACAATGGTGATTAAAACTGATTAGTACAAACTAAGTACACTTTTTATATCATGCATGAAAATATAGTGACTTATTTGATTCTAAGTTTTTTGAAAGTGGGACTTGGACAATTCTTTTGATTGGTTTGAGATAACCCAAGCTGTGGATGTCCTGGGCCTCGATATAACTGGGCTTACATTGTTGCTCACAGGTTTGCAGGGAGGAACTCATTAACGTGTATTATTGCATTGCAATTTGCCAAGTACATTAGTTATGACGCTGTCAAAGAAAAAGCTATTCTAGCGGCATTTAAAACTTGTTACCTCTATAGTTTATCAATGCATTTAGTACATTAAATGTGGGAAGGACAAAGATCAAACTTGATGTCGAGTTTTTTCTTTATATTTTCTTTAAAAATTTCAGTAGTCATTTATACTTTGGAAATGTGGCAAACATGGCATATGGATAATCAAGCAACTTAAACCAAACAAAATTAAATTCTATTTATCATACGTATATACAAGTCCAAAACGACTTCGCACCCCAAATCTACCACAACTATACCATTATAATTCTAATCCAGAACACTTTTTACATCTTATGCAGAAACTTCTTATATACAAAAAACAATCCTAATGGCTAAAATGCCGCACCACATACCATTAAAAACTATACACCCACCCTGCAAATGGATACAATTACTATGTGTACTTATGGTGCTCTGGCAAGTAAATGGAGGGCCCCCCCCCAACCAAGAACCCTTCAACTAGACCATTTGCAAAGCTGTGGACATACAATAAGCACTCCAGATACTACTTGCCTATGTTAGCATTTTGAAAAACCTTTGCCTTGATTACAAAGGGAATGAATTACCCTATTTTCATCAAGGGTGAAATCATCCTATAACCTAATTCTCTGCTTTCATATCTCAGTAATAATTGCTGACCTACACCGCTCCTTGAAACTATATGCAAAATATACTCAACAAAGTATTTATATCTAAAATATGTAGTTAACAAAAATCAAGATACATTTTATAATTGCCTTACAGAATAAACATAATTGAATTGAATCATATAAAATAAAAGGAAATACAAAACAACAAGCATGTACTTAAGAAATTAACACTTTCCCTGCCATATTACATTTGCTAACATACATGAAATATGTAATCTTAACCAGGCCTCTGAAAAACATTGTGTGTGGGTCTTATGTACCAAATTACAATCTCTCGGAATATTAAAATACTTTGGCACGTTGTCATTGAAAACTATTTACACTTCCCACCAATCCCCGATATAACAGATACTGTGCCATTACAGAATGCATTACTACAAGAAGGGGAAACCACCGACATTGTGTCACCACATATTCCAAAACAAAAATGGGTTTCTCATAGTAACACCAGGTAATACGTGCTTTATTATAGCACCTATGGGACACTCTTACAAGAAACGTACATGTCATTCTCCCACCACGCACAGTTACTGTATGGTCTACCTACACACTTCACCTTGTTACATCACAATGTTGTGTGTCTGCCCAATACTCACTAACGTAACATGTTTCTCCCCCCCCTCCAAAAACGTTCAACATCATTAGTTACACACATGTGTTATACCTACCACCCACATCACTCACACACAGGCTAAGCATATATGTTACAGAACCAATCCAAACCACACGCACTAAACGCCCATCCGCACTTTCTCGCTCAAGAAACTAGCCCGCCGCTACCCCTTACTTTAAACTTAAATCCCTTAAATCCTTCAACCAAAAACTCCGGTAACCCTCAGTAAACGCTGTCTCCCATCTTCCCCCATAAAGACCCCTATTACGACACTTAGTTTTATAAATAGTGGCCGCTAACACCTTTGTTCTTTCATCCACACCCACCTCCCTCATGGCCCAAGATGTATAAATAAAATCAGTGACCACATACACAACCGCATTCACCACCATCTGACTCATCCCACCTATATCTAAACTTAACACCCTTAACACCGAAACCCCTTCCCCACCCACTAACCTAACTACCCTACCTAACCATACCCTACAGCTTCTATACAATTACAAAAATACATCGCATGAAAAATAGTCTCCAGACATCCACACGCTTTGCACTCCCCTCCATCCCTTAGTCTCCTATTAAATAACACAACCCCAGACGGCAAAATCCCATGTAAAAACCTTAACATTACCTCCCTTACACCTGGTTTAACACGCAAATTCCGTAGACATTTCCAGATGTTCCCCCACGTATACATTGGGTGTGCCCCCTCAACTGCTGCCACCACAGACTCACCCCCCATCCTCTCAAGAACCATCAATTTGAGGCAAGCCAGATCCCTCACCGTCATTAAAATCCGCAACATGGCCTCACCAATCATTAAGTCCCTACCCCCCCATCACAGTTGCATATCCCTGCTCACTCTCCCAAACCCCCCTCCCCTCACCTCCCTCCCTCAAATAGCCCCGTTTTAGATACACACTCATCATACGCTTTTCTAGAGGTATAAGCCCCACCCCCCTGGCCAACGGGAAGCGTCACCACCCTCTACTTAGCCAGTCACAACCCAATCCCCATATAAATCTGAAAACCCCATATTGCAAACATTGCACCTCTCGTCGCCTCAACGAGTATATTGCCACCACATGCCATAGCTTGCTATACAACAGGATATTCGTCACAGTAACCCCCTGATGCAACGTTAGCTGCGCCGTCCTTAAACCGCCCAATCTTTCCAAAACCCCATCCACGATGTGCATTGAATTTGCCTCTTGCGCGACCCTATCGTCTCTCACATACACCATCCTACATATCAATAGCTGATCCACCACACTCCATCCACCCTCTACAGTCCCATCTCTATGTATGCTATCACTTAGGTCCATATATTTGGACTTTGCTACATTAATTTTCATCCCAGTAGCCTCACCAAACACGTCCACCACTCTTCCTACCTTTTGTAAATCCCTCTCATCCCTCACCAAAACAGTCGTGTCATCCACATATCCCACAAAACCCCGCCCCTCCCTCTCATTCAGTACCAACCCATCCTCCCACTATACTCCACCTAACTGCCTCATAAAAGGGATCCTGTAGACATGCAAACAATATTTGCGACAGAGGGCATCCCTGTCACAAACCTCTTCCCATCTGAATGTTAACACCTAGCCTTTCGTTAACCTGTACTCTCATAGATGCTCCCTGATACAATGTTTTCGCCCAAGATATAATTTCCCTCTCGAAACCCTGCAACGCATGAAACTCCATATGCTTCCCTTTCTACACTATTGTAAGCCACTCTCCAATCCAATGCCAAAACACCCCCACCCCCAACTCCCCCCGCTGCTCTATAAAACTTCAAAATCATACCATGCCTTTCATACATTGACCTACCCGGTACCCCATTTTGTTCTCTATAAATTTTACCTTATCTATCACATGTTTGATTCTACTCTCTAATATCCTTGCAAAATAACTTATAATCGGCCGCACATAAGCGATATAGCTCGGTAATCCTCCCCATGGTCTGTCCACCTTTCGGAACTAATCCCAAACAACAGCAGTCCTTTGCTGCTAACCATTACCCCATCACCCTTCATGACGCGAACAACGTTACTAAAAACCCTCTCAAACTTCCCAATTCCTAACATAAAAATCTTTATGCAACCCGTCTACACCCGGCACCTTACCTAAACATGCCCGGACAAGCTTGCCAAATCTCAGATTCTGTATCTGCCCTTCCAATGTCCCCCTATCTGTACCATCAATCTCACACTTCACAAATCCTCCCATTCCCCCTAAAGCCACATCTTGAATACCTACGTTTTGTGTATATGACCTAAACCATGCTCTAGATATCCACTCATGCCCTCAGTCGTCACTAATACCTGCCCCTCCCTATACCCTTCCATCCCCACATGAACAGTTAATCCCATCATCTCCATTGGGCCCCTTTTTCTCTTGCACTGGCCCCTCAACATGCATGCAAAAGAAACCATCACCCCATAGCACCTCTTCCAGCCCACCCAAAACTTGTGCACCATCAAATCTTTCATTTTGCAAATCCTTAATACTCTCCTTTAATCCTCATATCGCCCACCGGATAAATAGCACCCCACGCTCGTAGCAAGCTCTCAACTGCCCCTCAAGATAACATTAATACCCATACTTTAACCGTTCGTTTCCCTCCCACTGCGGACATAAAATTCCCTAATACGTGTTTTAGCCACTGAGTCCCACCAACTAACCAGATCACTATTCCCAGGCGCCTCCGCCACCAACCCCTCCCCCAATTGCACAAATGGGCTGTCGAGACTTCTCTTCCTGCAACAACTTTACATATAACTTCCAATACCCTTACACCTTCTTGGCAACCCCTCCCAGCCTATATCCACCAAACACCCTGGATCTGAAAATACCACATCCATCACCCTCACACTGTGTATTACTACTGCTCGGGGCACTACAATCGATCGAGCCTACCCGCATACCCACGCCTAATAAATGTGTGCCCCCACCCCCCCACCTCCCCCAATATCGACCCAATCCTACCCTGGATAACAATTCCCCCAATATTCCCAAACAATGCCCTGCCCCCCTCGTTCAACATCCGTATGCCTTATCACACAATTCCAGTCACCTCCTATCAGGGCTCCCCCCAGCAAACCACGCAAATAATATACCAGAAACGCCCCTCACGAATTTATTTTTTTCACGTACATCACCCTCTGTCGGGCCATATACACACACCACGTCATCTGTACTTGACTCCATAACCCACCACATGAATCACCCTCCCCTCCCCCCTCACAATGCCTGACAACCAAGGGGTAGTTTCCTTTAACCCGAATGGCCACACCTCCTTTCAATCGCTGCACATTATAAACCATCCACCTTCAACTCATACCCGGTCTATAATTGTGTTCCTGCAAACACTAAGTCAACACCATGACGCACCAAATATTCCTGAAACCACACACACTTTCTCTGCAACCTCAAGCCATTGATGTTCAATGTCAAGCACTTAAAACCGACAAAGGGGGTTTCCCTCTTGACACTACCGACTTGTCACCTGATCGTCTCGTTGCACTCCTTTCCCTTCCCCCCCCCTTTCTGGGCACTCTTACCCAACCCCTGCCCCTGAGTGCCACTTGAACTTCTCTGCATGACATCCGCCCATGTTTTCTTCCCAGGGCATTGTGTAGGCGTAAGCACTTCCTCAGAATCAGAAAGCGCAGTTGCGCACTTTCACGTCGTACCCTCGACCTGCATCATGTCGTCCAGCACAGTGCCATGATGAACCTCCACCTTCACAGTTCTCACCAACAGGGCATCCTTGTCACACTTCAGGCCGAGCTGCCTTCACCACGCTCTCCTCAACAGCAGACCCAAGATCCAGGTCTGTACCATCATCCTGACAAGGACTCTCGTTGCCCAAAATTTTCCCAAACGTCGACACTATCGATGCTTCAGCATTGCTGTCATTCACTTCCGCAATGACCTCACCCAGCGATTGCACAACGTCCAAGGAAGGGATGTCCCCCCTCTCGTAGCACCTGCCGTCTCCGTTTCCACCTCCCTCTCAACCTTCTCACTCCATAACAAACTCTGCTGAGGCAGTGTCGAATACGGCTGATCTTGATCCACATTCCTCCCTCCCACATCATGTCGTTTGTTGCTGGTCCTTATCACCACGTCCCCTACCACATTGCACAGCAAGGTGATCATATGACCTGCACAATCGACAAGTGCATCGCTGCCCAGAATATGTCACAAATACCTGAGTTCTAAAATCTTCCATCCCCATATACGGCTCGGCCGACCACCTTCCTGCAGTGACCGTATGTATCGTACCGTATTTACTCATAGCGAACAGGATGTCAGATGCATCCACCTCAAACGGCACATTCCTGATCTTAACCCATGTGTAGTAACTTGATACATCGTGCATCCGCACCGTCACAGCATGGTAAACAGATATGGCCACTTCCTGGAACTTATTCACTACTGCCTCATACACACTTGCCAAGCTGAATTTTACAAAAAATCCTCTTCGTACCATTCAGTGCAAGTCCACAAATCTCCTCATTGCCTATGCCGTAGGTATCTCTGATTATTGTAGGCAGAAGTAACTCCATAGACGGCCCCATTACAGCTCCACTGGTTAATTCAATACAGACTATTGATACGACGCCGGCTAGCCTGCGCCATGTTGTGAAAATATTACTGCAGCCAGACAACTCCAGAGGGCAGCAGCAGCACACGTCCCCTCCACTCAAGGGTTGAGAGACGAATGTGTCGAGTTAGCTCACGAGAAAAAAGTTACATTTGAGAGGTGGTGCAGATCCGCTAAGTGCAATAATTATGACAGTCTGGTTCAGTTGTTACTTCATAAAGAGTTTAATAACTGTATGTCTGCTGACATACAAGAATATCTGATCGACCATACTGCATTAGATGTTCTGAAAACTGCAGCATTAGCAGACAATACGAGATTTCTCACACACTTGTACATACTAAAACACCAGAAACAAGGTAACGACAAAATGTCCTAGAAGCTGGCAACCCAAATCAGCTGGTCAGTGCCGGCGTGGCCGGTTCTGGTGCTAAAAACTCCCGTTCATCACCCCGGAGGGCCCGGGTTCGATTCCCGGCGGGGGGAAACCACACGTTTTTCCCTTCACCTATTGCCTGTTTTACCAGCAGCAATAGGTACCCGGGGGGTTAGTCGA